>JAYMGJ010000025.1:0-102611 GCA_037178675.1 Scleroderma bovista | reverse complement strand
AATCACATGGTGACAATATTGGTGTGTGTAGCCCACCCGTGTTACATTGTAATAGTTAATACTGGGCTTGTCCTCCGCTGGCCCGTGACACACGGCCGATTTTCACCCTCGTCTGACCGTGTTACACGTGACAAAGTAGGTGCATTATGTGCAGTACTGTCATCGAGGCCGATGTGCCCTTTCATGCATTGAGCCGCATCTTCCGCATTCCCGAGAGCATTGATAACTGGTGTCCACCAGTCTCTCATGGTTTCCGTTTCAACCAAGACTACCTTCACAGATTCAAAAATCTTAGTCAAGCCATCTGCTCTTGTATCAGCTACGGAGTAGATGCCCACGTTAATATGGATGGAGATTACCGAAGCGTTTCACTGTCTTTCCATTCCATACTCTATCGACAACTCTAGGTTTGCGGAGCTTAGATAACATAATCCCAGTCTCATTGACGACCTGAAGAAAATCGTTGGTCAATGGATGCACACAGTTTGCAATTTACGTACGTCCACCATGCAGTCTCGAGCTCTGGTCCACGAATAATGAGTCACTATTGAACGGGGGTGCGGAATTTCCTCCGTAAATTGTTGGGGAGTATGTACACTTTCCGATGTCAGTGCCAATGTCAAGTTTGATAATCCTTGCTGCACATCATCAACACTCTCCCCCACTGCATTTGCAAATTGAAGGGCCCAAGAAGCAACCAAACTCGAAAATTTGGGGTAAGATGAGTCTAGAGTAGATTCATGCATTCTTGGTCTTTGTTAGTACACATGAATTCTAAGGACAGCAAGAACATACTTCACTAGCTGAAGAAGATTGATGCCTCGAACGATACTTTTTGTGTCAGGAACAGGGAAGTTGATGGAAAGCTTGAAGGGAGGTTCTAGGATAGAATATTTATGGATTAGTTTCATTATTTCGTTGTCATCTTCAGGAAGATCGTGTCCTTGAGGGAGCTTGGGATATGGCCGTGTCAGCTGCTCGGTGAGAGTGGCGACAACAAGGCAACATTACCTCCCGGTACAAATTACTCCAAACATCATCATGAATGATCTTTACTTCACAGTCAGGCTGAAGGAAACAGCATTAATTTGTGAGGCAAGGAAGACAGGTGAATGCAGATACTTCATTCCGCATCATACACTTGGGCAATGAATCAGATGGGTGGTAAATCTGGTATATAAACTCAGTATTGTGTCAATGATGACAAAGGGTCTCAGCCTATCTCATTCGTCGGCGGCATCAGGAAAAGGGACACATCCGAACCAAACGAGAGATTGTCTTGTTGATGTACTTCATCGCTTTCACTACCTGCCCACGATTCAACTCCGTGCGCCAGATCCAAATTGGATACTCCAGGTGATGTGTTCATCACGTTCCCCGTTCGATTATTCTCGCTCTTGCTCGCTAGCCATATGTTAGTGAGTTGGGAAGAATTTACTGTAGAAGAAACAGCGTTTGGTAGTTCATATGATATGGACACGTCCCCAAAAAGAAGCACAGGGAGGATGCTTTCTCTAATAGCGATTTTAAAGCCACGGATAAAGACAGTCTGGTTTTGAGCTGCATCATAAGATTGGGGTCCAATACGACAAGGAATAGACGATGACATCTGCCAGGAATAAGCTGCACTGATGTCACCATTGGTAATTTTGCCGGCTGTGAATTGGGCATTGAAATTGCAACTACCACTGGAATGATGAAAAGCCGCAAGCGACCACGAACTTGTCTTGTGACATCCTGTAATGAGATACAATGAATTGGCACTGATCCTGGTGCGCCCAAGTTTTGTCCTTGCAAATTTGTACCACGACTTCGCATGCCGCAGCGCATTTCTTTCGAAAGGCTGCAGATTACATAGATCATGTTGGTCTGCACCTTCAAGTAGCACAAGGAGTGTGCCTTCATTTGAGGATGAGCTAAATTCAATGTCAATGGAACACTGTCCCGCGTAAGCTCTGTCAAAGGAATGTTTCAGAATGAATGTACATATGGAGGTATTGGTATCAATGATATCCTTACTCACCTTTCCGCAGCCGCACCAATCACCTTTTTTTGATTGATGGACTGAGTGGCAATCACTCGACCACGGTGGTCTCCAGGTTGAATACTCTCTATATCTTGACCTTCAAGCACGACTTGCTCGAATTCATCTGGAACTCCATAATTCGCATGGAGAGGGTGATTCTCCGGAAGGCATATATTGAAGAAGACATCAAAGGTGCCGCGTGCTGTCACCTGTAAGGAACTAACACGATTTAGCTACGCAACTACGATATATTTCGACATACGAAGCACTCGAGAGGGCCCGGGCATTGGTGAGGACGCCTTCCGCGGACCTCGGGGTGAGTTATGATCGGTACCGGGTAACTGGTATCGATTGTCCTGCGACTGGCAAGACCCACAAAGGGCAGGGCGGACGTATGTTATCTAGTACGACGCACCGAAGCAGCCAGGTTAGATCCCACGCCCTATGTCCTTAGGCACGGCCCTCTCAGTGCTTTGCCGCCCCTTGTATTTTAGCTTTGACACTCTCTTTGTACCTTAGATACATTGTCTGCTCGGACGTCGAGCCACTCGCGCTTTGACGTCATTAGTACTGTACTTAAGCCGCCTGTAGCAGCCTCGAGCTGCAGCAATCCGATTCCCCCCCAGTTCCACATTTCACGTCCGAAGTCGTCAGTCTAGCTAAGAAGTCACAAGTTCCCGCCGTATCTACAGCATTCACCGTCCGAGTCCCGAGTCTCTTCCGTCTCTCTTCTCCTTCCCACTTCCTGTCCTCTCGAACACCCGAACCCGCACCTTCCCCTACATCTACGCCTACGTCTCCAATCCGAAGACCACTCTCACGGTATTCACGAGGTAATCTGTTGTTAGGTTCAGGAAACCAAAGGGGATATCCCCGTTCTGGGTCCACGCGCGTTAAGAGTCTGGTATAAACAGATTGTAGAGAGGTCATAAGGTTGGATGAAAACCTGATCCAGTTGCATAGCTCGCTTATATACGTGTTTTCCATAAACACTGAAAAAAATGCACATCAGTTGCCGTCGTGTAGCAATAGCCTGAGCTTATCTGGATCCAACGTCTGGTCGCACGGAGTGAACCTTGTCGTTCCCCTTGCTCGACTAGAACAAGGCTGTTGGCGCGGCAGGCGCCTTGTTGATGAGGCGCTCTCAAACAACAACACTTGTATTGAATCGGAGCATAAAATCCGCGGATAACCAAGCGTGACTTATTCCAGCTTATTCCTCCCCGGGCCACCTGCAGTGTTTGTAAACGAGAAAGACAATGCCGTCGGAGACGGTAGGCACCTTGTTTATGGAGAATGCGTATGAAAAGGAACTAATCTACTTTATTGTCTGTGATGGAAAAGTAGCACACAGTCTAAACAAGTGAACCGCACACCACGCATCGAACATGTGGTGAAAGTTAGTCACTCGTCGGACCTTGAGTACCTGAGGCATTTGGGCGGAGGTTCATGGTGCTCAGCGATCAGTGTTGGTTGTGCATGGATGGGATGGGGTTGCCCATGTTCGTCACGGCCTTCATGGACACGGGCACGGGTATGGACTAGAGAAGTTGCCACGAAAAGGAAGTTCCCGCACCTTGTAAGCTCAATGGCTTGCTACGTCTTGTCTGCTTCTTTTTTTTGGGTTTGCTTGCTGATGCAACCGCTGTTCGTGACTCGTCACCATGTATGTATATACCCAGTGCGTCAGACATTGGGTGCATCTTCTTTTCCCTCTTTTCCCTCGGCTCGGGTCCTAGGCAATTGTGCCTGAGCATTCTGGTCAGCACACCCGTTCGTGTTTTCTTGCACACTCCTCTCATTCAGATAACTCATTCACTCCTCAACAGAACTGGTAACCCATTTACTATGAAGCATGCGACAGAACCATTTGACAATCCCAGTGCTGATGCAATTCTTCGATCGGCTGACGGGGTCGATTTCCGCGTTGTTAAGGATCCTTCCAACAGGGTTCCTACTCTTCCCACAATTCTTCTTCTAGAAACCAGCATGACATTGGATATCCTTCTCGGAGAACCATCCTGTTCATTTGAACGCACCAAACATTCCTTGCGGCGATTGCCAGTGATGAGGTACTCGCAACAACTAGTGAACGGGCTTGGAAGCTGGTGAACGGGAAATTTAAATTTTTGATAGAACACACGATCCCCAAATATGGTATTGCATGCCGCAGCTCCATTCAGAGGCCAAATCCCCAGTCTTCAGCGTCTGTCGTATGCGCTGTACGTATGTTGTGGTCTGAAATTCAGGTTTTCACATGGGGTGCTTGAGGCATAGAAATAAACATCCGCCCTCAGATCTGCTACATTGCCTGGGATCTCGGTAGGATGCTCGTGTAGGTTTGTCGTCGGCACATTTCGTACACAAGAAATGAAGAACAGACTGAAGCGATATCACACGCACCAGGATCAACTATATCGTAACGCCAGGAAAAGCCATACACTTAGGAAAGTTATGCCTCGTAGTGTACCAGTCCGAGCATCATGGAGCCAGTACACCTTATGTACATAAGGTTGAGCCACTGGACCGGCGTTTGCACATCGTATGTGTCTTTAACAAACGTCGGTGTGCGGGTCCGATGCGCCCTTTCTCTTTCCATGCATTTCTTTTCGTACCAAATCCACCAGCCATACATGATACCATATACGCACCATGGCTGTAATCCGTAGCTGTCTCGCTGTGGGTGGCCGAGGAACTTGGGCAAGGGATAATGGTGTACGGACCAGATGGACAGGGTCATTCATCGCCCGCGGAGATGGTGAGAAATGACACAGAGCGTTTGAATACTTGTAGGTGCACCGTTGGCTCCAACATAACCCTTGAATATCACTGGCGAATATCACGACTAGGAAGCCGTGGTTCTACAGCTGGAAATCGTGGCACACTCGCTCGCGCTCATCACCAAAATTTGAATCTGTAATTTCAGTCGCCTTCCGCTGGAGAACTCTGCACCACCATCGGACTCACCAAATAAACCATGCAGTCAGAGAACGATAGGGCAGAGGTCTGTAGGGGGTGATCGAAATGGAGACGTCAGAGATAAGACCTTGTAAATGACTCACCGCTCGATGAGTGTGGCCACGATCACTGGGAACTCTTCGAGGTTCGCTGAGGGGCCACGGCGGTGGACTCGAGTCACGGCGGAGACTCAGCAAAACGGATCGGCAGCATGACCAAAATGGATTTAGGATATTTCATTCTCCGCTTTCCTTCCCTGTGGCGTTGCCATATTTGGCAC
The DNA here is from genome assembly GCA_037178675.1 of Scleroderma bovista. Lineage (NCBI taxonomy): Eukaryota > Fungi > Basidiomycota > Agaricomycetes > Boletales > Sclerodermataceae > Scleroderma > Scleroderma bovista. Next base: position 97,347 of record JAYMGJ010000025.1, on the reverse strand, counting down.
ATCTATAATAATATCCTATTCCGCTCCGACGTCAATCGACGACTCGCCCCCTCGAGAGAAACAAGCTCAGCTAATGACTGAGGTATTTAACCCATGGACGCTCCCTCTCACATTTTCTCCTTACCACCATCACGGATACGATGTCGTTGAACGCCTCTTCAGAGTCCCCCGATTACAACCTCTTCATGGACCCGCTCTGGGTAGGTCTGGATAATGACCCGTTCGCATTCCCCTCTTCCTCAGGGGAGTTCGCGTTTCCCCCTCTCGCAGTGGAGTACTCGAGGTGAGTGGCTTCCTGATGCCTCCCTCCCATAACGCCTCTGAGTACTACCAAACTCTAGCCACATTCCAGAAATGGAGATCCCATTCGATGGATATTCCACGACGGATTCCAGCAACGGGTCGTCGTTTACAGCGGATCTAAGCACCTTTCAGGATCTTGCGATGCCCCTATGTCTGGAATATAAACCCAATGACGAGAGGTGGGCTTGAGCTCATTCTATACCGTAGACGGGTCTCACGCCCTCTAGTATAGAATGGGGACTGCGGGTGTGTCAAACCACACTACATACAGTGCAGAGGCTAGCCAATCAGCCTCCGTGAATGGGGAGATCTCACTCTCACCCGTAGGTCCCCCCAAGCCTAATAGGAAACGTCGCCGGTCGGGCGATATGCCGGTTCCTGTGCCAGGACTGACGAAGAAGAGTCGTGGCCGCAAGGCGCGGGCGACAGACGACCGCGAGAGGGGGCACGTCTGTGATGTGCCGGGATGCGGGCGTGCGTTTGTACGCCGCGAGCATCTCAAGAGACACATTACGTCTATCCACACCGAGGCAATGTGTGAGTGTTACTCTACATTTGAATGATGTGGCGTTGAGTGTGCTTCTCTTCAACTTTATAGGTGCGTGTACGTTCGCTGGATGCACAAAATCATTCAGCCGGGAGGACAACATGAAAAATCATCTACGGAGCCACTATTCAACCTAATGGGCTCTTGTATCAACTATTGTACAACTCGCTAGTACGGAAACAACTTTATTTCTGTAAACAAATTAGACCAAGACAGATGACCTACATACCCATATTAAAAATGTACTTAATAGTCATCCTCCTGTTCGACCAACAAATTTAATCTTTGAGTATGATGGGAAGAAACTGGATGTACAGATTCGTGCCAGCCTGACCAAAGCAGACGATAGAGTCAAAGCTTGTCATCCAGGCGTCACCCGAGGCCATTTTCCTCTGACCCAAAGGGCTGGTCGTCTAAATCAACCGCTGATACTATAAGGAGTTGCCCATCCTCAAACAGACATGGCTACGCTGCTCGTATCTCGTGCCAAGCACGCCCCCCTTCTGCTCAACTTAACACCACCCTCACCGATTCGACTGCTTTGTACTAATGAGTATCGAAGGTCTCACTTGCGCTCTTGCTGAATCGAATACAGCTCTGATACCATCCGAGTCACTAACGACGGAGCTACTAGGCTACTACGAAAGCTACCACTACGAGAAGATAGCCTACGTGACTTCTTTGCGCTGGAGCACGTACTGCGCAAACAGGAGAAGTTCCAAAACAAGATCATTCCTGGGGGTTATGACAACTTTTGTCGTGCATTTGAAAGGGACGCCAATCGAAAAGGCTTCACCCACCTCTTCCTCACGACCATCCTATACGAGGGAGTGAAACAGGTGAACGTACGCATGGTACCCGGTCAGTGGTCACCCACCGTCAAAGAGGTCCTGGGACTAAACGCTGACGAGTCAGGAACTGAGTAAGGAAGCAAGGACAGAGGAACCGAGGAAAGAAGCTTTCAAGGTTCGGAACAGGAGGAGAAGCGCCAGCGTAAGAGCTTTCGAACGCCCGGGGGTACTAGTAGACCGGCGTCAATACGCCGGCATCCACTACTCCCGGGCGTTCGAAAGCTGGCGCTTCGCATCGTGCTTGGACGTCTTGCGTGAGCGCTTACTCTTCTTGAGAAGGTGGGTGGCGGAGCTCTCCCCTTTCAAAGAGCTCTCTGTTGACGAGCGCGTCATATCACGAGCCAGGTTCCATGAGGCCAACGCGGCCCATTGTTCGTCTCGATCAAGATCTTCGCTGACTTCGGAAAGAGCGCCCCAATTGCGCGGGTTCTGATTCGGGACTCCACACCCCGCCAGTCAGGCTAAGGGAACTCACGCGTCCAGCGACGACATCACTGTATCGTCGTGGAGCGGCAGGGTTCGGACCTTCTGGACAGGTATCACTTTTGGTGCCTTCGTCCAAAGGGGGTAGACTAAGGGACGAGTCTACCATTTCCTGATTTTTTGGGCTCGTTAGCAATGAGCTTGCACGAGCACGAGCGTTCTTTCGGAGATTATATCTCGCGGACATTTTTATGTAGAGTTTTTGTGAGTAGCAAAAGAGGTGAATAGTGATGAACAGGTTTCGATTTGCGTACCCTTGGTTGCATGGTGGAGGATCGGTCCATGTCAATTATCAGGAAGCATATTCTGCTTGTTAGCTTTATCACACCTCATGATATCTTTTCAGCTTCCCGCACGACGCGACCTAAATCGACGTCCAAAGTCTTAGGTCGTCGACGTCGACTTGCGTCCCTTTCGGTTTACCGTGGTCCGACCTTGGTTACCGTCTGTATCGTCCATTCGCTGGAGGGAGACGGTTCGGACGCGTCATCGTCACTCTGCGTTCCATCCAATCCGGAGTCAGGATGGATGACCGCCATGATTACTTCCAGGTGAGTGGCAATGTTCATTGGCTTCAGGCCCACTGACACCCTACTAAAGGGTCACCAGGGGTAACACCGACGAGCAGCGCTTCGAGTCGGGAATCACCGACGAGGTAATCCTCAAGTCGGGATGCACCGATGAGGTGATCCTCAAGTCGGGATACACCTCTCTAGGAGGGAGCACGCTTTCATGCACGACGCCACTATATGTGGTGAGGCAGCTGTGTTCATATCTTCCTGACTGTTCGCACCTCGGGTGCCCATTTCAGAAGGAGGAGAACTGAGGGACGAGTCAGCGTTCTCGTGCGGTTTTGGGCTCACTGGCAACCTGGCAACGAGTTGGCGCGGGAGCGAGTTTTGTTGCGGAGGTTGTATCTCGCAGACATTTTTATAATAATCAGCAGCGGGTTTTTGGGGTTGGTTGAGAAGGATTCGATTTGCGTACACTTTTTGTTGCATGGTAGGTGATCAGCCTATGACAATAGTCGCGGGGAGAGTTTTAGAGAGTATTCAAAATTTACATCGGAGCGACTACTTATACTACGGGGCGGGAAGATACGGAACGAGATATTGAATGGTGACATGTGTGATGATGATCAAGCTGCCTCGTTCGTCGCCACCGGGTTCGGAACTTCGTATTCATCTTCGAGGGTGGTGACACTGCAGAGGGTCGCATTTCACACAGATATCCCGAGCACCCAGCAGAGATGTCTGCTGGTGAGATTTGATTGAGAGATGGAAAAAAAAAATACAAAGCAGGGAAGTGGGGGTCAAAAAAACAGGACAGGAAAAGGGGGGAAATCCAAATCGTAAAAAAGAACAGAAAAGAATTATGATAGAGCGGCGGAGAACACCACTGCGTACATCGACAATCCACGCACACAAGATCTTTCATCCCAACCCATGAATTATGCATCTACACACTAAAAGAGAGAGCAAAAAAAAAAAAAAGAAGAGTGGAAATAGAAAACGAGGATAAAACACAACAGACAGAGGGGTTAATCGATATTGGACATCGTCGCAGTCCGCGTGAGCGGTCTCCGTCTCGCCTGGGCGCGCGTCCTCGGCCCTGAACTCGACACAGATGCAGCCGCAGAGGTGGGTGGCCCAGATGAAGGCTCTGGGACAGGGGTCGGCGTGGGTGTACGATAGGTTGGTTGTCCAGCCTTGGAAGAGGACGCGGCGGGTGTAGGACGTGCGGGAGAGACCCTGCGTCGTTTAACTGCACGAGGCTCAGTAGCAGTGTCCTCGTCGTCGCTTTCGAGTACAGTCAACGGGTCGGTAGGCGCACTAGGAGAAGGGGAGGAGCGAGCAGGAGAAGGGGACTGCGAGCGGGACCGAGAACGTTTCTTGCCTGAAGCGCTCGATGTGGTGGGAACATGCAAGGGCGGATCCACGGGAGCCAAAATTGGGCTAGAAGAGACATCAACAGAGCCAGCCTCGGATGTCCCCTCCGCCATTTGGTTCTGGTATGTTGGTAATCTTCCTTGAAACCCTGCGTCGATGTACGCCTGCAATTCCGCGATACGCCGCTCGAGCTCAGCTCTGTCAGGCGAGTCGGCGCGGCGCGGAGGTGGGGGTGTGCTGGGGTTTGCCTGTGAGCTAGAGTTTGAGGATCCGGTGCCACGGGGCTGTTCTTCAGTGGCAGACGACTGAGCAGGGCGGGCAGGCCCCGTCGGATTCACGGCATCCGTCGTAGTTGGGGTCCCACCGTCATCGCCACCGTCTTCACCCAAACGTCCATACACGTTCTTCATTTCTTCCCAATCTGGGGTATGCACGAAGGCCCCTTCGCGTCGCGGCTTGCGACTGCCTCCACGCTGCGTGTCCCAGTCAGAGGGGACTTGCCAATTAGACTCGTCACGAGCAAGCGGTGGAGAAGTGGACTCGGTGTGAGGGGGACTAGTGTTGGTTTCGGCGGATGGAGCTGGCACTTCATTAAGACACGGTGCGGGGCTGGGAGAGCGTGGGTGAGGTGGCATTGGGGTAGGTTCCTCGACGGGATCTATCCGAGCGCAAAACTCATCAGATTCAGAGTCTGAGGAGCGGCGTGCCTTGCGTGAGGAGGAAGAATGGGAGTAGGGACCGTAAGATCCAGGGGTCCAAGACTGGAACATGTCCGCCACGGGGGCTGGAGCGTGTTCGCGGATAGCTCGGACCATGAAGCACAAAATTTCGGCTGTGATGGCCATGTGCGTGTGTTGTCGTGTAATCGACGTGATGAGGTTCGAAACTTGGTTCGAGAGGATCTGTACTTGAGATCTGTGGCATGTGTGAGCGGAGACTCGAGAGCATACAGGGATGGGAGGGCTCACCGAGTGGGAGGTTCAACACTTTCAACGATATCTAGCATCAAGACTGCTTCATCGACATCTTCTATCGAGAGCCCCAGGCCGGGATGGTTGTCGACGAGCTTCGCCACCTCAGCCATGAAGCATCTGATGTACATTTTGGCACGGTTAGGCGAAACACGAGACAGGGCTTCTGCGGGATCGCGAAAGAATGCGCTTGGACGTTGAAGAGGCATTTCGCAGGAGAGGATGGCGTAGCAGGAGGGGGATAAGAGTTTCGGGTTGAGTGTAGTTGAGTTCGAGGGGTGAAAGTGAGAAGTGAGTGGGGTGTGGCACTTACCGAGGTGGTTTATGAACCCGTAGTGGGACCACACGCTTTGATCATGTTCGGACTTTGTTACGCCGCCACGCTTTGGCAGCGCTGCCAGGCCCCCACGAACAATGCCATCAGATACAATCCGAAAATTGAATTGTTCTTACCAGTCCACGCTTAGACCCACTGGGCCGTGACCACTTGATAATGATGGGGTGGTCAAGTCCATACCAATTGGTCAGTGCAACCCACCACGCTTCGCCCATTTTACAATAAAATGACGGACAATAATGCTGAACCTACAAAAAATGGTTGAACGCCATGAAGTTGCATACTGCTGCAGGTTAGTACATAGGCAGGCCTTGAAGGAAACCACAAGCGCTTACTAAGCGTCAATTGTCCAATGGTGTTGTGCCAACTGGTCCGTCTGAGACTGACTTTTCTAAGAGTACAACGCCTTCCAATGAAGTCGAACGTCTTACGCATTGGCATTGCTGCAATCAACGAATCCATCGTCTGCATTGATGCCTCTTGCATCATTAATCATGGCAATTTGCTCAAGCGCTCAAGGTCAAGAGGCAGCGGTGTCGTCACGCAGGTGAGAGCCTCAATGAGCAGAAAGTTGTTTCGGAATCGCGCATCTCTTCAGATCTCTTCCCTGAAGCTATTGGAAGTGAAATGATAGTAACGTGTTTTCAATCCTCGAACAACGTGTTGACTCTCTTGCTTATCACATGGACCAGTGTTTGCACAGGTTCGTCAAAGCATCGACGTGTATCGTGCCATCTGCACTTCCCATCATTCCATTTAGTGGTTTCCGGTTATCACCACCCTCTTTCAAAGCAATAATGGATTCTGTTTATCCGCTTTGAACAAATACCTCCTCTCTGATATGTCCCAAGGCGTGGTGGGCAGCCATTCAGAGCAGTGCCACTGGAAGGAGACTTTCTTGTTTTCCCTACATCGTTGCAGAACCTGCATATCCGAATCCTGAGGAGGGTCATCATTAACGCTACAGCGACGATGACGACGACGATCAGGTACGCGCAACTATTCCAATGATCTCGCTTTTTCTTAACTCTGATCTCCTTCGCGGGTATCATAGTCGATGTCCATGGACATACCTGCGTCCCTGCCCATGCACACCCCCCAACGTTCATCGCCATCTCACTCTGGATCTCCTCGGCCTCATTGAAAAGGACATCGCGACCCGTGGTTGTCGTGGTGTTCAGACTGAACCCGTGCGGGGCTCGTGGCTACTGTGGTGCACGTGCGTTCATGTGCTGATGTTGATGATACTATTGGGTACGTGGTAGGTGTCTACGCTCGTGTCTCTATGCTTATGTTCTTCCAATCCTGCGCGCTAAGCGCTGACTATGAGTGCCCTTAGGTTGGGGTTTGCTTGCCGTATGGCCGTCACCTGATTCAGAAGATGCGGGACGGAGTGCCAACGGCATGTGTATTAATAAATCTTTCGAAGGCAGCCCAGCTCGGAAGCCCATCGACCGCGGCTGAAAAGGAAAGCCACCGGTACCTGGCGAACCAAGGCAAGAAGAAATGGAAATGGGCTTGGGACTGAACAGAAACATCCAGATACGGGTCTGGACAAATTGGGAGGCTGTGATTTAGACCTATCAGGTGGGTCACTGGCCAGTACTCGTGCATGGACGAGCAAGGGTAAACCCTCATGCTTAACCTTGTTCCAGTTCCTTCCCACAATTATCAGGAACCAGCCACGTTATGCCAGCAGGATGAACCAAGTACCGAATCCATAGAAATAAAAGCCTGCTGAACTTTTTCTTTATCCACAGCGCATCCACAACCCTCCAGTGTCGTGATACACACAAAGCCGACCACATGCGTTCCCTCTTCGCTAAACTCTACCTCTCTTCGATTGTCGTGATGCTTGCTGCCATTGTGGGGGTGGCCGTTGCAGCTCCAGGTCCTGAGGCTCTCTGTATGTGACGCATTTGTGCATGCAAGTAATCCTTCTAAAGCGCTGTTGTTGCTCCTGCAGATGATCCTGACGACGATGGCCATCTTTGGCATCACGCGGGTCATATAACCAAGTGACCGCTAGGATACCAAACTTTGCCCAGTGTGAGTGGACCAGTCCTACCATACGTCAATACCGTAATCGATTTGCATTAGAATGATAGATCAGCAGATCAGTCGTTCGAATGTACTTTTAAATTGACGCCTTCCTGCCAAAAAAAAACTTGCTAGCGTTTGCAAAGCTTCTACCGGGTGCTTCAATGTTCTGTAACATTGGGTGAAAAACATGGATCAGCAGTGCTCGAAGGCGATACCTGAGAGTGTTCCTTTCAGCAGACAAGGTCCACTTCCCAATCGGCAGTTCTACGCATCTTCACACTGTGCCGCACCTTTATAAGTAGCATTCATTTATGGGGAAAAGTCGGGGAAGTGAACACATCGAAGGATGGCGGAAAACAATGCGGTTGCACTCAGTCCATCGAGATGTCGAAAAGAAATCGCTTTTGTTTCTTGAACGCGTGGTTCGGTCTCACTTCAACTCCTTCGTCGAAACGAAGACTTCCCCGAGCATGAGGTGTCGATGGCAGTTGTCGAGCACACCAAGAGGACAGTAGCAGTGCAGTGCTTGCTCAGATGTCGTGCTTTCATCGCGAACACCATCTAATGCCAGACGAAAGGCACACATATAGACAATAGTCATGGGATCGGGTGCATCCTCGCATATCATCGTGTCGCACAATTGAAACCAGATCCATTGTAGACTATGTACATCGATTGTAGATTATAGGATCGTTTGATAAAAGAAAAAATTGTTACATTATACTCGAATAACTGAGATTATGCATCCTTTGTTTGAAGATTCCGTGTTCCACATGCAGTTGGCAAGTCCATAAGAGAATCAATGCTTAGGAGTCCTGAAAATGCCGCATGGGTTTGTTTAGATACTGCCCCGGTGGCTTCGCATGTGCAACTTCAAGTTGTCTTTGCGGCTGAAGGTCCTTCCACATCCATCATACGGGCACACAACTGTCCAAGATAGCATTAGTCCGCCCAATCAAAAGGTCCAACGGAAACGACTCACATTTTTCGTCTGTGTGGATGGATTTGGTGTGTCGTTTGAGGTGTTCAAACCGCACGAATCGGGCGTCGCACTCTGAACACTTCCACTTCCTTGGACAGTCCTCCGAAGTCGTGGTCGGAACTTTCCGTCCACGCGTTTTCTTCGTGAGTCCCGGAACTGGAACTGGGAGCTCCATCGACCGAGAACGCCTGGTTCTGGGTCTCGTCGGGGTGGTAGGAGCCAGAGATGCGCTGGCGGTGGTCATCGGGAGCTGACTGGGCATACGGATTGGCTGAGTAGCCTCCATCTCCATCTCGCGACTAGTGGATGATCAGCGGTGCTACGGGACAATAGGGGAATCAAGGCGCACCTTTGGAGGGTACCCAGCCTGGAGTTGAATACAGCGGCGGGCTCTGATAAAGTTCTATCGACCATAGTTGTATATTGTTCGAATGAAGTTCTATCCATCTGTGCACTCTCGATGGTACCTGGGATGTATTTCGGAACGGTGGCTGGCGCAATCTCCGCGCCGCTGTGGGTTGGCGGCGATCAGCACTGTGAGGGTGAAGAAGAGCCATGAAGCACACCTCCAGACACTATCGGAATCCGAACTTGATCCATCAAACGAAGACCAGTCTATGAATTCGTGTTCATTGATTGATTGGCTGTACATTTGGAAATCGCCCGATACTGGGAAATGGACTGGAGTAGAGAACGCAGGAGCCACTATCTCGCTATGTATGGATGGGACTCAGTGACGAAACAGTAATACGAGTGATCAAGCTCACCTTTCAGTCGGTGTTTCCAAGTATTCGAAGCCGTAGTCAAGAGGGGGGAAGGAGAGAGGGTCCGTGTCGACGAGCTTTGGCCATATGGAGTCCGAGTACCATTGGTAATCAGAGGGGGAAGAGCTGAACAAAGTGCTGTCCATGTTGGTGGTAAGAGGGGAAGAAGTGTGAGAGCGTCGATGGGGGGGGAGAGGGATTATATACCCTCCCGCCGATGCATCAGGTGGTCTTTCTGAGTCATTCCTGGGTGGTTACGTCGTCGATCTGCCGCATAGTTGATCGACTTGCAGTGCATGCAGCTCGAGGAAAGATAACTTGGAGCCTCATAAGTGCTTTGAAATGTTTCGGGTCAGGGGAGGAGACTATCTAGTTTGAATCTCCGCCGCGAGGCGAATCCCTCGGAATGGGGGTTTCCATTTCGAGAAAGCCCCTGAGTGCCTGGCATATCCTGCCTTATTTGGGATCGCCCCCTCGTCATGCTCCCGAAATAGAAAACTTAAATCAAGCACGCGGCACCAACAGGATTCACGATCAGCGCAGCTAAATACAGCAGGGATGCCGACCTTCCGAAACAATTCGCGGGTTGGCCAACCGTGAATGGCATTTCTCGCTTGCTACAGTGCTTCAGAAATACCCTTTCACAATTAAGAACCAATGTTTACGTTTCCATGACTGTTCACACTGACTGTGTACTCTTTGCATCAAAGCAATATGCGATGTCATTTTGCTACCACTGACCAGGTAGGTGGAGCTGCAGTACTACGCAACGTGCAATCCATACGCCAAAGCGCAAAAAAAGAAACCCGTCAAGCAATCAAAGGAAAGGAGTAGATCCAGGGGGGTGTACAATGGTTGAAGGCCGCCTTGGGCAGACTGTATGCATCTGTGACTGCCATCCTGAGCACGTACAACCACCAGCACTGCACCCCGTGAAATGGATAGCGGACTTACTACAGGTCAACGAATGCCTGTGAAAACGCCCGATGCCAGAAACTGTCCTGTTCATTGCAACAGAGCCATATCAAGCTTATAAAAGACAAAATGAGCCAGGCTGAGGTGAAATAAGGCTCCTGCGGGCCTGCGAGACATCTACCAGGGGGGCGTCAGTACTCAGCCTTGAACTATATCCATGTCCTGCATCGCCTGTGCTGCCACGTTATGCAAGCAGGACGAACACGTACAAATTTGCACCCGCGAAATCGTCCAGGTAACGCTCCCGAGATTAGTATGTGATATGTTTATGCATATACAATCCATCCAACTCACAGTTGTTGCCCCTGTACTAGGGGAGAATCCCGGCGAGAAAAGGCTATCTTAGTTTCCCAATGACAAATGGAGGAAGACACTAATTATTTTTCTGGAACAGGTAGAAATTGAAGCCAGGACGCCAACTCTGGTCAAGTGTGCGTGGCCCAGGGCTACATTGTTGATACAAACAACTGAGATCTTCAACCTGCAGATCAGTGGCTTCGGTGTACCTTTGCTTGAAGCATGGAAATCGACGTGACTGGTGTTGGGCTCTTCAATGTTTGATTAAGCAAAGCCTGCAAACCTCGATCTACCCGCGGCATCAAAACGTCCAAAGGAAACAACTCACGCTTTTCATCTGTATGTACTACGCATCTCATGTGCGTTTAAGGTGTTCAAAGCGTACAAACTAAGCCCCGAACTTCTCCATGAGACATCCCGACTTTCCTTGACGTCGTTGTCACGAAGTTTCTTCCTGAGTCCTGGAATCGGCATGGGGAACGCCAGCTTCGTTTCGGGCCTTGTTGGGATGCTTGATCCGGCGATAGCCAAACATGGGCGCTCCACTGATTGGGTATCTAGATCCGATGCTGAGTGACCTCATGGCATCTCGCTACAGATAGTCGATGCTCAGTTGTGCTGCGGTACAATCGGCCAATAAAACTTACCTTCCTGGAGCTTGGTCGAGCTGGAACCGATGTCCAGCTTCTGTTGGCCGTGATTGTATCAGTTTCCATTCCAAGGACATACATCTAGATGGGAACCGAAGCAATCTGTGATCAGTAATGCGAAAGTGAGGATAGGTTGCGAGCTCGCATCTATGGATTGTCGGGATCAGAGCGTGAACCTTTAGACAAAAGAACTAACCGTACTTCCAAAGTATTGGCTATGTATTTTAGCATCCTCCAGTGCTAGGATATACCATATACCTTGGAATGTATCCTATGTCGCTACAGGCGGTCGGAACTAGCTGGCCTTTATCTCCTTCACGCCGTTGAGCCGTCGATCGACATTTTAAACCACGAACGACGCATCGAGGGAAGGTCGATAGGCGGTGCTGCGGCTAATTGCAGTGGAGAAACCTTGAAACTTTTGAAATCCTGCATGAGTCAAGCCGGGGCGAGGAGTAATCCATTTTGAATCTCCGACGCGAGGCTGCGCCTCCGGTGCCTCGGACATGTGGGACTGCCAATTCGAGACGTTTCGATGGCTCGTGCGCGCAAGCAAGCGTGGTCCACGACCAAGATCTAACTCTTGCTTACTGTGTCAAGTTCGTCCACAGTGCATTGTAAAAGTCCTGTACAAATGGAGAGTGATGTGATTGAGTGCCAGAAATGGGTCCGCGGGAGCAGGCGGAAGCTCAGCTAGGCTCAGATCAGACGGGAGTAGGTGCGAGCGGGAAGACTTGTTTCCCAAACACTTTATTCGAGCTATATACTGTATGGAATCTATGGGGATGGGATTATCGCGATTGGTGTGATCACGACGGCTTGTGGCCGTGTCAGCCTCAACAGAAAGTGCGTCCAATTCTCGTATTCTTGATCCACTACGTGGAGCTAACCTGAAGGGTCCAACGGCCGTCGACGGGGACCGGGGGAATAGTATGCGCTGGATATGAGCTTGCATTGAACAAACAGCAACCCTCGTGGCAGGCTGATAATTGCCAAGTCAATCCACATTGTCATTTCCGCTGTGATATCTACCGGCTTTCCAATGCGCTTGCTACACAAGGTTGTGGTAGTACTAGTCATGGAGGTGTGATCATCATTACCATGATGGTGGTGTCCCGATGCAGTTGTCTTAGCGAGACGAGTCAACGCAGCTTCATCTAAACCCGCACATGATCGGTGACAACGATGACGGACGCAACCATTCACCGGGCCCTAAGCAAAGTGCAATCCCTACGCCAAAGTGCAAAAAGGAAGCCCGTCGAGCAATCAGAGGAAAGGAGTAGATCCATGTGCCACACATTGGTTGAAGGCCCCTTGGGTGGACTGTATGCATTGGAGACTGCATCCTGAGCACCCCATAGCACAATCACCAGCGTGACATTGTTGAATGCAAAGTGGTAACTGACTTGCACCATTCACAGTAACGCAATTATTTCAACTTCAAGTTGCAACGACTGGGTCTAAATTGTTGCAATGCATTGCACCGCGTGAAAGGGATAGCGGACTTACGGGTCAATGAATGACCATGAACAGTGCAACACCTGATGCCAGAACTAGTAAAGTGGGTATCCAAGTAAAATGAGCCAGGCTAGGGTAAAATAAGGCTCCTGCAGGCTTGCAATCCAGACATCTGCCAGGGGGTGTCAGTTACTCAGCCTAGCATGGATAAACCCGCAAGCTTGAACTATATCCATGTCCTCGTGTTACCATCGTGATACCTCCACTCTCGGGGCCTGCCACGTTATGCCAGCAGGACGAACACGTGCACATTGGCGCCTGAGAAGGGGCCCAGGTAACACATCCTTAGGTATAAAAACCTGCTGGACTATTTCTTTATCACATCCATAACCTTCCAGAGTCGTGATACACACAAATCTGAATACAATGCGTTTCTTCTTCGCCAACATCTACCTCTCTTTACTTGTTGTGATGCTCGCTGGCATTGCAGAAATGGCTGTTGCGGCTCCTGGCGAGATCTGTATGTGATATGTTTATGCAAGATCCATCCAACTCACTGTTGTTGCCCCTGTAGCGGATACTCCCCCCTTCCATGGGGGTAGTCTAGGAGGAATTAAGGGTTAGTCTCCCAAAGACAAATAGAGAAAGATACTCTAATTGTTTTTTAGTGCTCGATGGCAGGATGCCAACTCTGGTCAAATGTGCGTGGCACACGGCTACATTGTTGATACAAACTGATTTGTACTAGAATCTTCAACTTGCAGATCATTGGTTCGAATGCAGTTTACTATAATTATTGAATCAATTCCCCTTCCTGCCCCCGAAAAGATTACTGGCCTTCAAATCTTTGGTGTACCTTTGCTTGAAGCATGGAGATTGACGTGGCTGGTGTTGGACTCTCCAATGTTTGATTAAGCAAAGCCTGTAAACCTCGATGAGAAACTAGTAGTGCTCCAAGTGTAATTTTCAAAGCCTACTCGCATCAGAATGTCCAAAGGAAACAACCCACGCTCTTCGTCTGTATGTATGCATCTCATGTGCGTTTAAGCTGTTCAAAGCGTATGAATCGAGCTCCACACTTCTCCATGAGACATTCCCATTTCCTTGATGTCATTGTCAGTGCTTTGCGCCTACGGGTTTTCTTCGTGAGCCCAGGAATAAGTACGGGGAACTCCACCGACAGAGTCCAGCGGTAGCCAAAGATGCACTGACATTAACGCTCAGGTACCGATTGGGTATCTGGATCTGCTGAGTGACCTCCATCTCGCTACAGATAGTCGATGCTCAGTGGTGCTGCGGTAAAATTGGTCAGCGAAACTTACCTTCTGAGACTCTCAAGGCTGGGGCTTCGTTGGGCTGGAGGCGATGACCAGCTTCTGTTGACCGTGGTCGCGTCAGTCTCCATCCATGGGGAATATTACATCTGGAAACTAAAGTAATCTACAGGTTGGCTGCGATCAGTAATACGAAGGTAAGGATAGGTCGCGAGCTCACATTCATGGGTTATCGGGATCAGGGTGTGAACCCTTGGACAAAAGGCCTATCCGTGTTTCCATCTTCTCCAAAGGATTGGCTATGCATTTTAGCATCCTCCAATGTTGGTACATACCTTAGGATTAATCTATCAGGAGTCCCTATGTCCCTACAGGTGGTCGGAAGCTGGCCTTTATCTCCCTCACGCCGTAGAGCCGTCGATCGACATTTCAAACCACAAACAGCGCACAGAGGGAAGGTCGATAGGAGGTGCTGTGGTTAATTGCAGTGGAGAAACCTTGAAACTTTTGAAATCCTGCGTGAGTCAGGAAACCAAGCCGGGGTAATCTATTTTGAATCTCCGACACGAGGGCGCGCCTCGGATGCCTCGGACTGTGGACTGCCAATTCGAGAAGTTTCGATGGCTCGTGCGCGCAAGCAAGGGTGGTCCACGACCAAGACCTATTGCTCATGTCAAGTTCGTCCAAAGTGTACAAATGCAGAGTGCGTCCAATTCTCGTAGTATTCTTGATCTACTATGTGGAGCTAACCTGAACGGCCTGACGACGGAGAATCCGGGTCCGGGTACCGTGTACGTTGGATATTAGCTTGCATTGAACATACAGCAACCACCCTCATGGCAGGCCGATAATTGCCAAGTCAATCCACATTTTTATCTCCTTCGAACCTTCCGCTGTGATATACATAGGTCTTATCATCTTTGCATACATTTTCAGAGTAGCCGAGGTTGCCACGTGCCTACACAGCACGACAAGATGAGGTGGCACAAGATAACATGCACTCGCCCACATCCTGTTGAAATCATGAGCGCCGATGCGTCAGTAGTTGGGCAGACGCCGTGGATGGACTTGTATGCACCAATGTGGGTTCTTTTTTACTTCTTCTCTTGCTTCATTGTAGGGTTTTGACCATGAATATCGTATCAGTTTTAACATGCACAAAAACTTGGAAAACGAAGCACGGCTCCTGAAGCTTCCAGGTTGGTGTGGTCAAATCTGGATTGTGAGATATGTCCTTGGTTTTGAGCATCCATTTGATGGTTCCAAGTACCAGTTTATGCAGAAAATCCAGTGGGTTCTTTCTTGTTTTCTAGGTCGTATCACTGGCATGTAATGGCGGCCGCCAGCTTCTCATCGTTATCTTGTGACACCTTTTATTACCATGCGAATCACTTGGTCTCGGCCTCGTCCTGTATCTCAACCAAAGTAAGTACAAGGCTCGAACTTACCTCCTATTTTATTGGATCCCACATATGAATGTCCCTAAAGTCTCTTTTGTCTGATGAACTCCAGGCAAACAGCAATCACGCGCGGAAAATACACGCACGGAGCTAAATAACCGAGCAAATACTAGGAACGTCACCCAATGCCATGATTTGATGGATGCGTTTCACTCTTACATCTATGTAAAATGCAATGCAATGGGACACATTTTTCAAATAATTTTTCTCCTCTTGACCATCAAAAATTTTGGTCTGTTTCCCCAGTGTCACGTCCATGCTACTCTTTTGGTCGATTTCTCTTGTAGCTGCTGACACTACCTACCCCAGACGTTTATGATACCGAGATGAACGACATCGGCATTGGGACCTGCTCCTAAGTGTTTCTGAAATGTGTGAGTTGTAGGACATCCAACTTGACCAACTCTCCAACTCACCTTATATACAACAAAGTGCAATAGCAGTTCGTGCTGCAGCATAGGTATCTTTTGTTGCGATTTTATTCGATGGGCGGATGTAAGAGCTTAGATCCAATAACAAACCATTTGCTTGTTACAAGGTAACGCCGTGCCATCGCCTCGCCTGAATCAAGCCGAATTAAAGTGGTCATTCGGGGGGAGTTCGCCACGTCAAAGTGCACTGGTGGAGTAAAATATTACATGCGATTTTTACGACGTACTTCTAAATAAGACAATAATTCACAGTTTCATAGTTACTGACTCTCCTTCCGAGGCCTGTATGCACCAGTACATGTCTGGAAGTGGTTTATTGAAACAGGATCCGAGTGCACAGAGATTTAGAATCCAGGTGAGTAGTACACTGAAAGGAGAGTGACATTAAAGGGTGTCAATCAAGAGTAACATACCGATCTGGTGTGGTGTCGATACTAATATTCGGGTATGCCCTCACACTTTATGGTAGGCTATATGTCGGAAACAGACCACATTTGCCAGCTAGAGCCACTGCTCCTGTGACATCGAGTTTTGTCATGAAGGCTGAAACTAAACTTGGAGAGGGTGTGAGGGCCGAAGTGGAGATTTCAGATCTCAATGCTCTTCTCATGGTCACAGCCAGTCCGAGACAGCATAGAGAAGACATAAATGACTATTTAAATGGTTGGTGAGAAAGGACTGGGTATTGAAACATACTGTGAACCGTTTTCGCAGAACTGTTTACATTTCAAGTACGTATGATGGTGTCCAACCTCGCGCGACGGTTGTATTTTGGGTTTGACGTGGACTCCGGTGCTTGTCGGGCCCCTTCCTGTCCACAAGATCCAAAGCCACTACATCCGTTACAGACACGCCGACTACAAAGCTTACATGGAGGTTGTTCCAAACAAGCGATAGCTGTACAGGCTTGCCGTTGGGCCCATCTCAGGTGCCCACGGCGGCGGTGGCTGCACAAGGTGCGATCATCATGGTGATGATAGTGGTTCATCAATGTGATCTGGAAATTTTACTTACTCATCCGCCTGAGCATGCCTGGGGTATAAGATTCCGTCGTCGTCGTCCCCGTTAGTGGCTGTCGTTGACGTTGGTCGGTCATGTGCGGGTTTACATAAGCATCCAGGATTTTTTTTTTGAATCTCCGCATGAGGACATTATTTTGCCTTCGAGAATCGAGATCACTCACCCTTCCGCCATCACTGTAAGTCCAAACTTCTTGGACATCAACGTATTCGCAGTCTTTCCCGATGAAGCCTTACGCACGCGAAGATCCCCACAGATTTATCTCGACGCCCCGTTTTTGTTCACAATAATAGACAGAAGTGCACTGATTACACCTTCGAAGTTCGCGCTGTTCAACAACTCGTTGGTAAGTTGCTTGATTCGTCTAGGGAGATGCTCTTTCGGTATCCCATGCCCTAATGCGTTCGCCTCATCGTACCCTGCCTAACATACTGTGCCCTCGGTGCATGCCCTCTGTATTTGACCTGCAGCGACCCCTGCACGAAGATATGTGCACGTCTAGGAACTCACAAAATCTAATGAGTGTAATCGAGGTTTGTCGGGTTCTAATTTGAGCTAGAAAAGTTCTTTGTACAGTCGTCCATCGATGGCCCTTGTATTTTATGAGGCGCCTCCATCACTCCCCAAGCCTTATGCAGCTGTAAGTACCTTGATTATGATGTGATTCTATTTGGGGGCATTTTTACCCCTGAGGTGTAGAATTGCCCCAGTCATGTAGTCTAGCGTATACCCCAAGGGATCGATCTTGAATGGTGAGTAATCTACTCGCTGCGGACCCACTTCCATATTTGCTTTCGTGCGCCGTCGTCCACTCGGCCGCATTGTCGTGAGGCCACAGCGAAATAAGTCGTCCACATACGCACTCGCTTGGCGTGGAGCATGCACAGATATGGTGAGATTTCCCGGTTATTTGTTGTGCTTCTATGAATCCATTCCTGATCGCAGAAGTGACGACGGGCATTTCAGCCTTGGGTTTATCTATTGCTTTGAGTGGGAAATCATCCAGTGCGAATGAGACTCGTATCGATTCCTTTGGCGCAACCATCAATGGTTCAACGTGAGGGCGTGCATGAGTATCAAATGCGTGGTGTGTGGACCGAGGGATTCCAATTCCTGACTTACCTTGGACGTAGCTAAAGAGGTGGATTCTTGCCACCAGAATGTGAGTCCCTCGCATCTGCTCAGGGTTGCAATGGAAAGCCTACATATGAAATACATGCATCCGTGTAACAATATTGTAAAGGGTGCAGCATCATTTCTCCACAGCCCCAGCGAACCCTGCTGCCAGGGCTCTACACATTGCGGGTATGTCGGATTTTCTTTTATCTAATACATGGTGTAAGACCCAAACAGAAATTGGTGCTCTTATCAGACAGCCTCGTATGAGATTACCATGACGTAGTCATAGTTTTTGTACAGAAGACTGTTCCCCCTGATTCGTCAATCCGGCGTCTTGGGATGTTAGGAACAAGAACATGTTCGAGAAGACTACATACTAGACCACACCCAAGTGTTTAGAAGGGTGCCATTGTCCCAACTTCATTCCTTTGCTATCATTAGATTCTCGGATGGAGTATATGACACATGAAGAACTATCTATTAAATTGATCATAAAGCTTCCATACTTGCTCAAAATATCTCTTCAAGGCCAGCCTTATCTCTGGTACCATGTCTTGAGCCAGGAGACTTGTGCAAAGTGGATAAATGATGGGTAAATGCATCTGATGATCCTTGTTATGGCCAGCTTCCATGACTGTAGCAATAAACCCACCATTTTTTCATCGAAGTGGCAGAAGCCATCGAGAATTTCTGTTACAACAGGTGTCCATGCTAAGATATTCACGGCTTGAGTGTCTGTCCGTAATTTGGCATAATTCGAGAGAATGTCCAAGCTCAGCCTGCAATGTTGATTAGTCTGCGTTGTTTCCTAACAAGAAATGTATCATACAGTAGGAGACGTTCAGCGATTCGTGGTCGTGCTGATTTCTGTTCAGGCCGTTCGTCGAAGTACATCTTCAGCAAGATGTGAACCAAGGCGGTTGCGCTGCTCAAATCTTGTTTCACAAGGTTGGGCAGACGTTTCATGAACCCTACGTCATCGTCAAACATATCGTTCTGGTGCAACCTGGCGCTACTCACCGACTTTCCAAAGTTCAACACGAAGTTCCTTGTTACTGTTGAACTTGGAAGCAAATTCATAACTATTAGCCAAAACATCCACTAGTCTGAGGAGTTGATCCTGGGGTATTGTGGTGTAAATGACATCGTTCCGCAACAAATTGTGAGTTGTTTCAACGAGGAGTAGCTGGAGTACACATTTGACGATGATCTCTTTGAAGGTCCTATTACGGACATTGAGTGAAGGCTTGACTTCACTTGACATATGTTCACTAGTAGCGGCAATGGCGACAGGGAGAATCATCTCTCTCTGGAAATCTATCGCAGGGGTCAATAAAAGCAGCTCAGAAGACAGTTTATTTCTCACCATCGGAGTCCGTGGATTTGGAAACGCGTAGGCTTTTGCAAAACAATTGATGGGGAGTGGTCGATTGGAAAAGCTTAACGAATGTAGAGGTAACACATTCCCATCGTGCAGTGCTAAGTTTCTGTACATTCCTCTCGACAAATTGCTGCAAACATGATGTCCCGATTTTGGAGAGTGTTTCATTTTCTTCCGAAAGAGTAAGAATTTGTAAAGTACAATAAGCGTCACGCACCTTGACAAATACAGACACACAGCAGATCCAGTAGACCATCGAGGAAACGCTCAAGCAGGTCATAGTAAAATGTATACAGGTCAATGAAAGCGGGTAGTGCTTGAACCATCATTGTCGATGGCCATACGCTCGCGTTTTCCTGCGTACTAAATGGTATATCTTGCCTGGACTTCAGTACCGAAAAAATCGGGAAGAGTAGCTCCTGGAATATATAATTCCAGAATTCCACCGGGAACAATCTTCCGTATGATTTCAATGCTGTGAATAATGCATCGAGAGCCCTAAATCAAGAGCTCAGCCTTCAATGTATCTGGTACTATCAAGATCATCCCTCACAGTCGTCGTACTTCAAGATCTTTCCCATTCATAATAATGTCGTGGAGATCAGATAGCACGTACGTCCAAAACTGTATTCTGCTATCTTTGTCGAGTAAATGGTTTTCTGAACGAACAATGCACGGAGGAGGCCTAAGCATGACAGGAATCATGCTGCGCAGCATTGCAAACCCAAGCAAACTAAGTTTCTGATGCTCGCTACCTTTGTAGAATGCTGTGATGCAATCCATCAGATCGGCGAAAGCACCATGACGGATAATTGCTGCAAAATGTTCTTTGTTTACTTCAGTAACGATCTCGAAGTCTGAGCTGGCTATTCGCTCTGACGGAACAACCTTAGTGCCAAATCAAGTGTTCCCCATAAGACATACCTGCGGGTGTTTTCGAGGCAGCAGATAACACGCCAAACACGGTCTCCCAACCGGATTTCAGGTTCTGCATTCGAGCCTGTATCATTTGCTGAAGACATTGCAAGACCTGGAAAGCGGGTCAATACCGGATGCTCAGGTTTAACTGTGACCGATTGCCTACCATATCACGCATGTCTGGGTTAGTAGTATGCAACATCGTGTGTTCAAAAGGCTGCAAGAAGTCCTTTTGAAATTTGAAACATGGTAATTCTTCCTTTTCCAAGAATCGCATAGAGAGCTGTCGCAAAGAATCTATAGCGAAAAATGCGACATGGGGGTTGCTGTGGCAGCAAACCTAACTTTCGTGAGTAACAGTGATGGTCATGTGGAGTGAGGACACCTACTCGGTTAAAGTGCTCCCCGAGGATACCCCACAGATTTGACCACTCCAAGCAAATGCGATCCATGTTGTAGTACGATATTTCGACGACTTTTTGAAGGCTAAATAAGTGAGGATGTTGTGAGAGGCCAGATGATTGTAACTCCTCCCAGGAAACGTCACAAAGTGCTTGAACAAAGTCGACAATAGCTGTCTAGAAATTGTTGCAATTAGCGTGAACTGTCACGACAGGATAGAAAAGACAAACCCCTGAAAGGTAACGAGTATGGGAGAAGACCATATCAGCAGCAGCTGTGATATGGGTTGACCGGCTCTCATTGGCAAGCTCTTCTGCGGGAAGTTTACAGTTTCTATTAGAAAACACTCAGCTCTCGTCCACTGATCAACGTCAGAACACATACCCTTTCTTTATATCCGGATCTTCAATGCCACTACTAATCAACTGCATATGTTCCAATCGACTGATACAAGAAAGGACGTTACGCCAAGATGCCTTCAAGTTGTTCCCCTCATTTATTGCCACCTCCAGCAGCGTCTTTATAGCTTTCATATGTTTGGGCTTCATTTCCCCGAAGTTATTCAGCAAGGCGAATTTGGCCAATGACGTCACAAATACATTGCGCTCCAATTCCAAATTGAAGAAACACGCAATACGAATGGCGTTTTTGAAGCCACCCAGACAAAGATCCACAATCTCCATATCATCGGTGTTGTGAAGTGGCCCAAAAAGACCTGAAAGGAAAGATGTCCAAGCAACTTGGAACATTGACCGAACATGAACAAAGTGCGGAGCATGAAAGCACTGTTCATCTGCATCGGATCCGCTCTGAGACTGCATTGAAGTTGAGAAAAGTGCCTGAAAGATGTGAGAGCAGAGAATGAAGTAGAAGAAGTCAACAAACCTCTGCCTTGTTCGTCATCCCACCTGACTGTAAAATGCAAGCCTCTTTCTGAAGGTCCCTTCTGACATTGGCTCCCGTATCTGGTAAGGTCACCCGATCTAAGTCATCGCTCATCCTAATCTCCTTGTTCTGAATGTCATTAAATACGCTCGATAGGAATTCTTCTGGGAGCTCATCCCCATCGTTAGTGGTGCAGATATTTCGAATGAAGTCAGCCTTGGTCATGCGGTGCTTGATTTTCGGGTTGTGAACATCCGTATTGAGCATGATAATAGAATATGCAAGGACGTAAGCGGTATCTAGGATAGAACTTAGGTTCAGGTACTTCAAGCAAGGAAAGCGTGCGATTGCTCACCTGCATTCTTAAGTGGAGTATGGGGGTTCCCATTGATGTACCTCTCAGCGAATTTTAGCATGAAGCGATCGATCTTCTGGGCTTCGCTTGGTAGACGGAATTGGTGCAGGAATAAGCGAAGGGCATCCACGAAACCCAAGTTTTGGAAGTTTAAGGAATCCGCAAATGAATGCATAACAGCTACATTCACCTCATTCCTGTGAACGGTGTTGTAAGGGCAAAAATGTCGTGGTAGTAGCAACAGAAATGTGTTACCTTCCGCCTAAGTATTCACCTACCATAGTCTTACTCAACCCATCTGTTGTTAGTAAGAATCGTGCGATGTCGGATGGCGATGAACTTGGGATGAAACCAGTTTCGATGAGAAATTGAATACCCTAATTAGTGTAATAAGAAATAATCATGAATGACGATGAATCAATTACACGCTCTGGTTCAAAGTTGAACTTCTTGATCCCCTCCATCAAAGTGATCTTCTTTCGCTTTGCAAGCTCAAATATTGTAGGATCATCGGCAATATTGGCAGATATGGACTGGCAAAGCGCCTCAGAGTCTTCAGAAGTCGCCATGGTTATGTCTAGCGAATCTGAAGACGTAACGTCATAGCTGGTCTTGTCCTTTGCTTGGGTACGTGCGATCTCCATGTTGTTGCCAACTGGCGTCTTGCCTGCAGTGGTTCCCCAAGCGACTAGTGACCCCAGAACACTGGAAAAGCACTCAAGAGCTTGCCTCCTTAATTGTCCTTCAGAAAGGTCAATCCTCGATGTGTCTACCATCCCCGATACAGGTATGGCTCCGGGGGCGTGTTGTGATCCCTGAACTTTTGTTTGGGAAGTAACTGTGGGACCGGCAGGTTCGTTTCCCTTGCTTTGCGATGTCGAGTACGGAATGGTAGTAATTTTGGAGATAGTGGCTATCAGGCTGGCGAATATTCAACTTCGTGTGGTTATTGTGTTAGGAAGCACTCACCGCTCGTAAACGTTGTCGATGGAGTCACTGTCACAATCGTGGTTTAGATACGATTCAACAAGTGCCTGTGGTTCTTGACAAAGTTTAGACAGCATTGCAAGAACGGTCGCTTTTTGCTTCAATGTGAACGTTCGCATCTCCAAGATGGGGAAAAATATTTCATGAAGTAGGACTTTAATTTCCTTCTGACACTTGACATCAGGTGAAATCGAGCACACGGATAAATAGCTAATCACCTTCAGTCTGGTTCGCATGCCGGAAAGGACAAGCCAAAATATCTCGGTAGTAACTTCGAACACCCGGGGCACTGGGCTCACCACGTTCCTGCTCAGACACAGGTAAAGGTATTGGTCAATGGCCTGCATGAACGTCATTTCTTTGTGTGAGGAAGTCGAATAGACGATTGCTGTAGGATCGACAATAAATGTCATATGCGAGTTCAGCACGGCCAGAAGTAGGTGTAAAGACAGAAGCTTCGATCTTATTGCATGTGATTTCAGGTCATGCTCGCTGAAAAAGGATTCAGCCGAGTAATCTGAACAATTGAGCACACGACACACCTCTCACCAATGACGGGTTCCATCGTTAAATTGCAAAGTTCCCGAAAGACCAGAATTGCGTCTTTGATGAATATGTCATCGGTTGTGAGGCCTCTTTGTGCGTGTCCATTTTCTGGTGGTATAACTGATGCAAATGACGAACTGTCGGTCCTTGAGTCGTGTCAGATTTGCATCGCACGGATCTACATGAGGCTTACATCTCTATTTCAGGGACATGTCTATCTATAGCTTCCTTCTGGGAGTAAGGGACACCACCACCTAGGTATGGCGATACATTGTGTTCGTAACCCTGGTCGGCTTCAGGTGTAGACTGTACATCTTCTTCTGGAGAGCCAGGTTCTGGAACTACAAAAAAGGACGTGATTGGATTGTCATGGCCATGTTGTTGGAAGAAGGCAGAAACCTACCGGAACTCACAGATGGCCTGAAGTTTGACGCATCCTTGGAGTTGTTGTATTGACTAGATCGGCAGCGTGTGAAGATATGATGCACCATCTGTGTGAGTCCAACTTGAGCGGCCATTTGGTTGACGGGGTCTGTACTCAAAAGGAAAACATTGTATACAGTGCGAAGAGCCTTGAGGAGGGAGAAATCGTGCACGTTGGTGGTAGGAGATAGTACCAAGGCAAGTAAAGCTTTAACGACCTGCACAGACACGGCCTCTGACGTTGTTTCAGACTGACAACTTGTAATAGTGTGGACAACGAGGTCGACAAAGGACGGCTGAGGGATATTAATCTGTGATGCGGCCATAGAATGTTGTTCACGTAAAGCAGGCGAGGGTGAGTGAGAAGGAAGAGACTGGCTAGAGGCCTCCTCAGCGAAGAACGAATACGGTATCAACTTGGATACACAGTCTAAGCTTGTAATCATTAATTTATCGCTCCGGGTTTCACATGCCAGACGAAGAGGCTCGAAGATATCCCGTGGCTTATCGCCAACTTGACTAGCATGGATCGTTTCCAAGGCCTTCCGAGCGGAGTTGTGGAGCGGGACAGACAGTTTGGCTTCCTTGGAGGCTAATATTGTCTCGAGCGCTGATGATATCAACAATACAGGCACAGTATGCCCACGGGAGATGGCCAATGAGCAGTCATGACGTGCCGTAGATGGCATGCTGACGTTGGACTCTAGGGTCTGCGGCTTTCTATCATCATATATGGCCTTATCCACCAAGTGTGCCTGTGAAGAGAACACGAGCGTGGCGAGGTCATTGGCTGGGGCCAGCGGGGATGATTTGTTGGGAGTCACTGGAAGGAGGACCTGTGGAAAAGACTCGTCGGTAGGTGCCTCGCAGTGTAGGATTTCGTGGTGAGTAGTTGCGGGTTGGACCACAGTGCGAATTGTAGATGGTTCCAGCTCGAGACCAGTCATATCTTTGTCAACTTCTGCTGGTGACGGAAGTTTTGGTTGCATCTGGCAGGAGTATTTAACCAGGCGGGCCAGTGGAAAGGGTATAGGGGTGCGCCCCGGGGATTAGGAGTAGGGGCTTCGGAGTACCACTACTACCCAG
The DNA here is from genome assembly GCA_037178675.1 of Scleroderma bovista. Classification (NCBI taxonomy): domain Eukaryota; kingdom Fungi; phylum Basidiomycota; class Agaricomycetes; order Boletales; family Sclerodermataceae; genus Scleroderma; species Scleroderma bovista. Next base: position 72,510 of record JAYMGJ010000025.1, on the reverse strand, counting down.
AAGTTGCCTTCACTTGCTGCAGGCTTGGAGATATTCATCCTTTTGCTATGGAATGTTGCAATAAGTATTGGTCTGGACGAAGGTGGAGTTGGGCCACCAGAGCAGGATTCGTAGTACTAGTTCCGCTGCTTCGTTTGATCAACGTCGCAGCGCTCGCAACCTTCAAATCTGGAGTCGCGTCGTCGGCGCTTATTCGGTCCCAAGTTTGCTTTCGACGGCTCCATAAGTATCGACTTGCGTGTAAGCCGCTGTTCTTGCCAATCGATCAAGAACGCTTACCTTGAAGCTTGATCTCCAGCGCTCAACTGACATTCGGCCCGGACAACACTTGTAAGCTTTGACCTTAGCGCTAGTACCGACACTCTCCAGCCAGCTCACTCGTGCTACCGCCGCCCCATCCACCGTCACCATCGCTGGCCGTTCCACCGTCCGCACTTGCAGCAATCCGCTCGTCTGCGCTCTCGACCCATCCAAGGGCGCCCTTTCGATTCGTCATGCTCAGGACCTCAATCGGTGCATTTGAGTATAATGCCGACCCTTCTCCATCGACCTGCAAGCTCGGGCGGCTTGATTTCGGGTGTATTTGGTGAGGTTTGCGTCATCAGTCTAGTTCTAGTTCGACACGTTCCAGAATGACCTGTTCTGACATTCGCTCTCATTTGCCGCCACACCGTTTGCAGCCGGTTTCGTCTCTGCGACGCTTTGCCCAACTATGCGCGCGCTCGATGCATCCGAATGGTCCCCGAACCCGACTTGTCTGGTCGCCCTCTCACAGGTCCAACAGGTGGGTTAGGTGGTTTCTTCTTCTTTCGGCATGTTCTAACGCATTTGCGGTTGTTTTTGCGTCGTCCGTGACGCTTAATGCATCCGTGCACCCGCTGGATCCATTCGTATATATTTCAAAGCCGCTTGACTTGGCTGGCTGCGTACTCATGTTCACTGTGTTACAGCCCTCGACATTGCCCGCATGCACTTTTCGTGCCTCCATCGCATGTGCCTGCATTCATAGCGCTATCCGACTTCATCTGCGAATCCTCGCGCCCCGTCAGACCGTCTGCAATGTCTGCGCATCCAGTTGCGTGACTCATGTTGCCAGCTGTCTGGTCAGCTCGCCAGTTCATGTCTTCAACCGTTCGAGGACACCGGTGCCGTCAGACCCACGCTACAGGTGTTTCCGCTGCCACAGGTCGGCCGCTGTAGCTGGATGCCTCCACCAGGTTCGCAGCCCCAAGCACCGCCTCATGCAAATTTTACAAATAAATCTACTTTGGTATGACAACTACCTTATTTGCACCCAGACAGACAATTCCAGTGTGGATGACTGGTCTCTAGATGGGCCCTGTTTGAGAGATCTTGATTTCCACTGAAAAGTGCTGCCTTAGGTGTAACCAACCCGATACCAGCATCAACACCTATGATATCACCCCCATTGCACACACCCCAAGTATGAGACTCCCCACCGCAAGCGCTTGCCTGACCCACCCACCCCTCCACAATGTCGGCTCCAACACGAAATCAGTAGCAAGCATCCCGACACAGGCAGTGTAGATCAACATGCCCGCAAGGATATATTACAACAAAGTTATACTACACGGCCGGCCCGAATACAAGCCCTCGCACGGTGGATCGTAGGTACAAAGAGTTTGGTTGCAGCCAAATTGCTTGCTGTGTTGTCATGGCGAAGCTTTTCAGCTAGAAACATGTGTTATCCAGCTGTGCCTTTACTGTGTGGAGGGTACAATAGAAGAGTGCCGTTGTGAGTACGGTCGTTCCCACTGCCATTCTGCCTTCCTTCGCATCAGACGTCGACCAACCAAAGTGAACCAACCTGACTCACCACAACTACACGCCTACCGTTTCAATTCAGCAACCACGCCCGAGTTTGGCTCACCACTAATTTGGTTAGAGGAGGTATGGAAACCGTCCAAAGTTAATGATCCCATCGAGAGTGAAGACTAACGCGCACTTGTGCAGGAAGCAGCATGCGTCTGATCAACGTAAAAGCGTGTCTTGAGAGGGAGAGTTTGATTAGAGAGGGAAAGCGAGTGGATCGTCGCACCAAAGTCCTCGACTTCGGCGATGATGAAATAACAGAATATGCGATTCTATCCCATCGGTGGATCGCGCAAGAAGTGGACTATGTTGAGATGGTCGAGCTCGCGAAGGTGGACGCGGAGGAGAGAGACGAATTCGTCAGCGTGACGGCTATCAAAAGATCCTCCAGTGCTGCGAGCAGGCTCAGAAGGACGGATATGAATGGGTGTGGGTCGACACCTGTTGTATCGACAAGCGAAGCAGCGAAGAATTATCCGAGGCTATCAACTCCATGTACCGGTGGTACGAGAACGCGAGAGTATGCTATGCGTACCTCCACGACTTCCCCGATCCATTGTTTCTCACTGCGAGTGACAACGAGAGGTACCCCAATTCCAATGGCTGGCCGGAGTGGTTCTCCCGTGGGTGGACGCTACAAGGGATGATAGCCCCAAGTGATGTCCAGTTCTTCAACAAGGAATGGCAGAGCATAGGTGACAAGAGGACGCTTGCACCTGCCTTGGCATGCATCACTGGAGTCCCGGAGGGTATACTGATACATGGACTTCGTGGAAACCGCCTGTGTGTCGCTCAAATCATGTCGTGGGCGGCCCATCGGACAACGACGCGAGTCGAGGACAGAGCTTATTCGTTGATGGGCCTACTGGACGTGAATATGCCGATGTTGTATGGGGAGGGTAAGAAGGCGTTTCACCGCCTTCAGCTGGAGATCATCCGAGCGTCGAACGATCAAAGCATCTTTGCATGGGGTTGCAATGTCAACATTCTTGTGGATGACCCCAGCTTCTTCGAGGATTGTGATACAATGGAGCTGATAGATCATGAAGAATTCATCCAATTTCTCAAACAGGACATCCCAGAACAAGAGTTGTCCTCCATCGAAAAAGATCGCTTTGGTGTATTCCCCGTCACGAATTGTGGCATCCAAATTTGGCTGCTCCTCCGTTCCGATGCTAGCTCTTCCAAGCTTGGCTGCCATGCCGCTTTCGGCCAATGTCCCCGCCAGCGACCATCGATTTGGTTTTGTGGGAAGATGATTACTATAGGTATCCATATGCTGCGCATCCATATTCAGGGGGACCCCCACAATTGCGTCAAGTTTATCTCAGATATCAAGACCCGCCGCATCGCAATACCACATTCGAAATCGACGACAGCACACTCACTAAGAATGGTTTCACCTACTGTGGCTCATACCCAGAGAAATACACAGGATATAACCTGACAGAATGTTATCGCATTCTCGATGCTAAAGAAAAACGCAGTCGCTCACCATCTGGGTCTAATTCGCTGGGAATGTGCGATCGAGGCTATCATCAGCTGGCTATCCGGGGTTCGCTACATATACGTATACCAGAGGAAGAATTGTTGTCCAGCGATGACGGTGAGCACCCGATTGTCTAGTAAGCCTTTCTAAGTGCCGAGTACTGAGCCTCAGCCTCTCATTGGGATGTCGTATGACTGGCTGGGTGAATGCAAATGACATAGCCCGAGGCAGCACTGACCTCTCTCGTGCGGTCTCTGTGACACTACGTACGTGAATACTGGAACGAGTCAAGAGCACATGGACGAACTCTGAGGTCTTCTCAGCTTCACTGCCGCCCTCTTCGCGTGCTTCACCCCCAGCGCATGCTCTGGCTCTTCTAATTGCAGTAACACAGTGCTCTGTTGCATCGTCCCCTCCCATCGGACACTCCCGATCCCGAACCCATGGTACGTCTACATGGATTCAGTGCGTATATGGACACCACTCGTCCGCTCGTCAACGCAGCCCGATTATTCATAGGCTACTGGCGACTGTTCGCACAGGCCGCACACACAGATACTGCGCAACCAGCAATACAGCGCTCTGGGAGGCTGAGCCTCGAAACTCGAAACTAGGCGATCAGATGCTTACCGTCGTCTGCAGGCAGCACCGATTTTTTTGGGTACAACGAAACCCGCAACATTCTGCGCTCGCACATTCCCAGCGCATCGTGCGCGTACTGGAACGCCACTGTGCTGGTAGGGTTTTGTAGGTAACTGAGTGAGCGTGTTTTTTCCGTGTCGAGAATATGACATCATTCTGTCAGGATATATCTACTAGTCGATTGAGTCACGAGGTGCGTTCGTGGATGTGTATACGAAGTGGGCGACAAAGAAGTGTGGTTGAGTGCTGTGGGTAGCATGCGTATCCTCAGTAGATATGATATACACGCAAGAATACATAGACGGACAGCCAAATCCACTACCCATAGAACAATGGACGAAAAAACGGCACATCACAACCCCATCATTAACTCTCGCTTGGTCCCCCTGCGTTTCACCCCACCACAGAGACAGCGCATTCATTTCTGTGCCAAACATATGGCTTTGCAATGTTGCACCGATATGTTGTCCTTGAGCCCGGCCAGCGAGGGTCGGGGGGACATTGTACAACTCGTGTGACGAGATATCTGTTGGTGAGTCGAGTAGAGAAGGAAACCAACAATGATTTGAAGTCGTCGTTACTCGGAAGCGACAGGCCAAGTGGTTTGTATAATTCAGTGAAACCATCGGGGTACTGATACGCCCTCACAATGCCACTCTCTCTCTGGTGTCCACCCCTTTCAGATATTCTGTGCTGCCTCGGGGTGATGTTCGCATTTAAAGAAAGTGACATGAGGTCGGTAAAGAGGTTTCCTTCGCAGCAGAAGTCCCCTGAGTCCTTAAAGGGACCATAGTCCCCCAGCTATTCTTGTAAGACATGAACGGTGTATGAAAGACCTGAGTACTCACCTTTATATCATTGGGCGCGTATGAGAACTTCATGGAGACCCCATCCACGAGTAGCTCATAGCTATCTTGCTTACTCGGACAATGGGGTATCATGAGACCCCGCCAGTCACGGTCGGGATCGTCTGTTCCCTGTATAAACAGTGACCAATGAAATAGAAATGTGCGTACACAGAAACGAAACCATTCCTTACATCAACGTCAAAACCTGTCCATTGACCTGACACATTACTGAAACCAGGATCCCGAAATACCTCAAGCTTAACTCCGCACATTCTTGAACTGTTCCACATGACGCAAGAAGTCTGCAGGATCCAGGTTGATCGAGGGAGACGGGTTTCCATAATGCAGACCCGACAGCTTGCAGCTCCAGAACATGCCTTCTTCATGGACTGTGCATGCTCTGGCGCTCTGGCGAGCATTGGACCATAGGAGGACCATAAACTACCTAAGGGGCTCTCAGGTTCCTCACAGACGACATGTATCCAGTTCTGGCCAAAGCATTGACCAAACCCCACTGCGAAATGATACTCTTGCTTGGAAGAATAGCCTATGATGCAAAGAGGATCTGTGATGCTCAGAGTGACCGTGTTCCCTGTGTTTAATCCCACTGGGTATGTAGCTGAGTAGGGAAAGCCCCTCTTTGGGATTGCACTGTCATCGATTTCGAATGTGGAGTTGCAATGCAGCGTGACTTGAGAGAGAGAGAGAACATCTTTATTTATATCCCGTGTAAGCAACAACAGAGAAAATCTGAGTAAGACACGGCTGGTTGGAGTGAGATTATCTAATTTCCACCTGTGTCCATGAAGCCCTAGAAACACCTCACTCGCACTTGTAACCCCCCGCTACTGGGTTAACCCTAGTCACCAAACCAATTAGGTAACTGCCCATTAAAGGCTCCCTGACCACCATTAGAGGTTTGTCCCACCCGCCTGTTCCGACTGGCCAGAGAGGTGTGAATGCTATTCTCGGACGGCTCACTTAGGTGGAGGTGCTGGTGGTGGCTGGTAAGTTAGTTTTTGGCTAGTATTTTAATCCAGGTTCGCGCCTGGTCGGGGTGACCCCTCCTAACTCCCACGGCCAACTTTGAGGACTGGTCCCATCGCTAAACCTGGCATATAGCTCCCATTATCCCATCCATTGCCCACACTAATCTCGTAGGGCCCTCCAGTTCACCCTTGGTTGTGACGTCATTGTGATTCCCATGACGGCAAGTAGCAGTAAAAATGGGCTTGGGGGGGAGTTGAACAAGCAACTCACTGCACGAAGGCAGCCGGGGGTAACCGCTAGACCACCCGACCCCCGCGCAGCGTGACTTGATATCTGTGATAGACGTGGCATAATTGCAGACGCCCCCAAGCTTCATGACGTAAAGACCCTGCATGTCGATAGTAATTGGATTCCCACAAAGCCAAAACGATGGCCACTGGCGGACCCGATGGACGAAGGCGGCATGGCAGCAGGGCTTGGAAGACTGAGTCAGAGCCAACATGGGGACGGAGGAACAGCCAAATTTGGATGCCGCGATTCGTGATGGGGAATGTGCCAAATCGATCGTCCTCAATCGAAGGCTTGGCTCGTCTTCTGGAATGTCACATTTCAGTGATTTGATGAATTCGTCTCGATTCATCAGTTCCATCTTATCACAATCCCAGAAGAAGCTTGGGTCATCCGCAAGGATACTGCCAGTCCGCACTTGCATTCCTTTGCAGCCCCATGCAAAGATGCTTTGGTCGTTCGACGTGCGGATGATTTCCAGCTGAAGACGGTGAAAGGCTTTCTTCCCTTCACCATACAACATCGGCATATTAACGTCCAGCAGACCCATCAGAGAATAGGCCCTGTCCTCTACCCGAGTTGAAGTCCGATTGGCAGCCCATGACATGATTTGCGCAACGCACGGACGGTTTGACGAAAGGCCATCCTTCAGTATATCCTGTGGAACTCGAGTGATGTCTTGCAAGATAGGTGAAAGTACCCTCTTGTTACTGATAGGATGCCAATCCTTGTTGAAAAACTGGACATCCCTCGGTGCTATCATCTCTTGCAGTGTCCACCCACGCGAAAACCACTCCGGCCAGCCGTCCGACTTGGCATACCTCTCATTGTTACGCATAGTGGGAAAGGATGAACCTGGGACATCATGGAGGTACACATAGCATACTCTTGCGTTTTCATACCACCAATACATGGAGTTGATGGCCTCGGACAGCTCTGCGCTGCTTCGCTTGTCGATACAGCAAGTGTCGACCCACAACCACTCGTACCCGTCCTTCTTCGCCTGCTCGCAGCTCTGGATGATCTTTCGATAGCCATCGCGCTGGTGAATTTCAGTTCTCTCCTCCTCGTCCATCTTCGCGAGCTTGACTGCCTCATTATAATCCACTTCGTGCTCGATCCACCGATGGGATAATATCGCGTATTCTGTTACTTCGTCATCACCGAACTCGAGCACTTTGGCTCGACGGTCGACTCGCTTTCTCTCTGCAAACAATTGCTCCCTTTGAAGAAAGGCTTTTACGTTGATCAAGCGCATGCTGCACAAGTGAATGTCAATCTCGACCGTGATCGCCAACTATAGATGGTATCCATACCTCTAAATGAATATGAGTAGTACAATCAGGTTGGTTGGTTATGTATGCCAGTACAGACAACTGATGGCGATGATAAGGGCACAAGAAGCCCACGTGGTTTTTCGGCGTAACACAGCAAGCAACTGAGCGCCCAACGGCATTATCAAGTAAGACAGATGTCTCGTTGACCACCCATGCGATTACTGAAATCAGAGAAGAAGAAACTTTCTCCCTTCGAGACTTTGGTCTCCTTAGGGAGGATTACCCATTCCTGCTCTGAAGGTGCGTCACGACTAATGAACACGGTCGACCCTGAAACCCGCACCTTCCAACCACCGACTCAACTTCATAGACATGCTTAACCATCACCCGCCTATCTCGCATCTCTGCTCTTCACTCGTTACCTCCCACTGCGTCAGCTCGGAGACAGAGACATATCGTGCCCATATCCGTACTATTCCTAAGCAGCTCGTCTGACAGGCCACCGTCCCTGTGTACAGGTTTAAGTACAACGCCTCCGTGGAACGAATGTGGGATGTGCACAGTTAAATATTCGTAGGGGTGAATGCTGTCGATGACATTCTACACGTACGACTTTGACAGCAACAGAATGATGCCTCGAACTAACGTGCATTCTCCTGACATGAGCCTCCAACGACCCACAATCCACAGACTTTTATTATTATCATCGTGGTTGCCGAGGCCCGAGGTTAAGTAAGTTGTCCTTTCGTTGTGGACAGGAAGTACTGAAAACTCTCTGAGATTCATGGTAGGGATCTTGCAAAGAGAATCATCGATTGCACATGACGTACTACTACTACGAAAGTGGGTGGCGCGAATCAGCTACGTAGTAACGCATATACAAATCGTATTTGGTCATATCGTGGTGCTCATGCAACTTGCCCCTCAGTGAGCGAGAGCAAGTCCGAGTCGCCTTCATCGGCACACTGCAGAAGTCAGTCAGCCAACAGCCAGAAGAGCAATGGCATAAAACATGGAAAGTTTTCCACCAGTCGTAAGTTTGCCGCTTATATAATACCTATGATATCGTAGTGGCTTACATACACAGAAGAATCTTCGTCCCGCCATCTAGCCCCTCTAGTCTGAGTAGTCTCGGATCTGCGTGACCACTGATCTAATCCTCACCTGTAACACTGGGCCGATAATCGCCGCCTGATATCTTAACACCGTACACTTCGGTTCCACCACTCGTAGATGCGACACGTGCCCAGGCAAAATATTGTACTTTTCTAAAGAAACTTCTAGTGCACTGCACGCAAGGTACGTACTACTGAACCCTCTTAGACAATAAGCTACCTAGGCCCCGCGCCAATTATAGTAATTGGAGCTCCAGGTCGGTACTAGCAGTGAGAAACCATTCCCCGCTAATCGGCAATTCCAAAGAATGGAGTAAGTTACATAAAATCTCAGTTGTTTCTGTTCGGATCCCATCCATGCTTTACAGTGCCGGTAAATTATGTTTCTGATCTGACCATTGTCCAGGAAAAGGAGACCCTGGTGCGTTGCATCCACATGATACATGGTCACAAAAGTGGCACACCATGATGACTGTAATTCAACATTATTGGGTCATTCTGGTCTGACTTCATGGCTGTAAACTAATGACATAAGTAACCCCTTTACCCCAGATACGTTCATCCCCTTCTGCTTTCACCGGATTCGTCACATACCCGTACGGAAATTACTACGTACTGAACCAACCGAACAAGCCAGCAAGGCTAGGGCTCATCTGATTCAATTCCCCGTGTTCCCTTGCAAGTCGCAACAGGTGCAAATAATGCCAAAATGGTACACGAGCGGCCGCCGTCGAAGCGCCTGTTCAGAGGATAAAAGGATGGTCAGTTTTGACTCAGGGATTCCTCAGAGTCAACACTTCCAACACTCTGTGCATTTTTTCTCATCATGTCGCCCCCCGGATATCCCGTCGACGGTGTTAACTTTATATCGGTCAATGGCCATTGCGTTGGTGATAAGAAAGTTGGCAATGTGGATAATATTGTGGTCAATAATCAGAGAACCGTAGGTCTTTTAATTCTTTCTGACCGACCTTGTGATAAAGTGAAACATGTCTCCAGCCTTTCTACTTCAGATGGCTCTATGATGCTCCCACAGGCAGCGTCTATGAGATCAGCCTTGGCACTCAGTGCTGCAAAAACTTTGTTCAGCACGATAAAGAATGGGTCAATATCAAAGGCGGATACCAGCAGTGGGTACTCTGGAAAGTTTCCCCTGGTACATACACGTGGGTTATTGGCATCTACTGTTTTTGACTGTTCCTGATCTGGCCTCTCCTATAGCATTGCACCGAAAGAAGATACGACAATTTATTGGACTGATATGGGACCACATGCCCCTGCCGACTGCCAGGTAAGAACTGTTTTAATCATAGTCGGGTCCTGTCGTTTCATCCCTTGTTCCAGATTCAACTTAAGCACATGAACGCCAAGGACCCTTCGCATCAGTTCCATATCAGCCAGCACTAAATGTATCCCAGGAAGAAATCAAGCTCACATCTGCTCGTCTGAAATGTACGATTACACAATGTGTTGTATGAGCCAAAGTGTTTTTGTCATTTGTCGTTGGAAATCTATAAATTGGGTGTAAAACGATGTCTGCGATGATATGCCTTTTGCATTGGACAATAGTAAGTGAATTACGAGGTGGCCGATTCCTGATTGAAGGGGCGTGATGACGACGACTTTGGCGATCAGCATGCTTTCCCAACTGTGGATGCAAACTGAACGAGCCCTGGCCTGGTTTCCTCGTATTGTCGAATCAAGTTTTACCAAGTATGAGCCACCATCCACAGCATTCTTCTATGCGCACTCCTTGCTACTAACTTCAAGTGTCACGAGGGCGATTCAAGTTATAAATTAAATTCTGAGTTGATTTTCACGTCGGGAACGGCTTACGACCCCAGGCGGCCGCCCATGGTCAGCAACTACCGATGACTATGATGCCATGCAGTGGTGCAACGACGGGCGACGATGACGACCGAATCCGCCAGACAACGATGAAACCACCTGGTTTTTTTGGCTTTCCGTTGTGGACTGCAACAAGGGATCACCATCACCAGTCACTACCCAGTTGGACTTATGGCCTCTCAGGCTCTCGTTGTGCTAATTCACAGCCAGTACGTACAGCTATGTACTACAAGTAGGCTAGTACGGAGTAGTACAAGGATGTACGATTATCGCGACCATTACTAGTCCATCGTTCACGCAAGAATAACATTCGACACGTTCGCGGTGGGCTACTCAGTGTCAGACGCAACAGCCATCCCACGTACCAAAATTCACTAACTACCTATGATATGTTAGAATTCGCGCGCTGGGACGATCGGGGTGACCACGATGGGTGGGTGGGTGCAAACCAGGTCCAAACGCGATGGGTATACTACGAACTATTTATCTTGTAGGTAGAACAGCTAATATATCAAAACTAATAAGTGTAATTAGTCTTGTAAGTTTGCCACGTAGCGTCCATATATTCTGACATGATATCACGCCCATCGCACACACCCAAGCATGAGACTCCCCACCTCAATCGCCTGCCTGACCCACACACTCCTCCACAACGTCGTGTCCATCGCAAAATCGGCAGCGAGCATCTCGACACAGGCAGCGTAGATGAGCATGCCTACGGATATAGCAAACATGAGACCCTGTGTGAGACGCATATAGGCTGTCCAGTTTGCGTGTGTAGGGGAAGGTGCGGGTTCGGGTGTTCGAGAGGACAAGGGAGTGAGATAAGAGACGGAAGAGACTCGGAACTCGGACGGTGAATGCTATAGTAGATACTACGACGGGAACTTGAGACTTCTTAGACTGATGACTCGGACGTGAAATGCGGAACTGGGGGAATCGGATTTTCTACAGCTCGAAGCTGCTACAGGCGCTATAAGTACAGTACTGACGTCAAAGCGCCTCGGAGTGGCTCGACGTCCAAGCAACAATGTATCTAAAGTACAAGGAAAGTGTCAAAGCTACAGTACAAGGGGCGGCAAAGCACTGAGAGGGCCGTGCCTAAGGACATAGGGCGCGGGATCTAACCTGGCCGCTTCGGTGCGTCGTAGATAACATACGTCCGCCCTGCCCTTTGTGGGTCTTGCCGGTCGCAGGACGATCGATACCAGTTACCCGGTACCGATCATAACTCACCCCGAGGTCCGCGGTAGGCGTCCTCACCAACGCCCGGGCCCTCTCGAGTGCTTTGTAGATCGGAAATATTTTGTAGTTGCGTAGCTAAGTCGTGTTAGTTCCTTACACGTGTGTATGAGAGTCGTGGACACGGAGGGGGAGGGAGGGGGGAAGTGGGCTTACCAATGTCAGCTCCCGCTTTGAAGACGAGCATGCCGAGTCCGATCCTGCAGGCGTCGTGATCACGAACAGACAGGCCAGCGCCGGTTTGAGCACGGCGATGAATTAGATAGATGCTTTTCGTGCGGAGAGATGTATGCGTCGTTGGGATGCGGCGGGGTGTAAGGCGGCTTCGTGCGTGCGGGCAGAGTAGGACGAGGAAGAAGGGAGAGCTGTGATTCGGATGCCGAGCGAGAGCCTTCGAAGCGTTGGTGGAAAATCACAGTTATGACTTAGGGATGCTGCACAGAGCAAAATGTGTGAACGTTGTATCATCAACGGCGAAGAAGACACATAGCGAATTTAAATCTGGATATGATTGCGGGCGTGAGTTCGATGACGAATCCCAGTTGTAGAACCTGCGTATACGCATCAGCGTCAACTTCATGATGATGACGAGGGGACAGAAGCCCCCGACGATTTGCCTCTTCTTTCCAACCCTGACTTCCTTTTCGGCGTCACCATACACAATCCCCCCAGTCCATGCACGGGCCCGTGTGCATGGTTGAGTGATATTCCGATTATGTGCTTGATCCTACCTAGTGCGGTACTATAAGTACACTTGTAGTGAACATTGTGCGTAGACCCGGCCCGTGAAACCCAGTATAACCGGCGAGGGAAAAACCTTTACACCTGTCCATCTAATGGAGTCACTATCATGGACTCGAGGTACATAGTCGTATTTCCTTTCCATGCGCCCCATTTCCCGTCCCAGCGATCTACCTCGACTCCCCGTCTTTGTTCACAATAACAGACAGAAGTGCGCCGATCACACTTTCGCACTGTTGAACAACTTGTTGCAACTTGCTAAGTTGCTTACTACAAATTCGTCTAGGGAGACTCTGCAAGATGCAAGTACTGTCGCTATCCCATGCCCTAATGCGTCACCTCATCGCACTTCGACTAACATACTGATCGCGTCCTTGGTGCATCTTGTCTGTATTCGGCTGCAGCGACCCTGCACAAAGATATGTGCCGTCCGAGAGCTCAAAATCTAATACGAGTGTCACCGAGTTCGTACGATTCCAACTCGAGCTAGAGTGAGTTCCTTGTACAGTCGTCCACTAATTGCCCTTGTATTGTATGAGGCGTCTCCCCTCAAGCATTGTGCAGCTGTAAAGATGACGACAACCGTATTTCAACTCGAGCGAGCCATCTTTGAGCACGACGTGACCATGGAACGAACGTGGGACGAGCACAGTTACACATACGGAGGGGTGGATGCTATCGATGGCATTCTACGTGAGTGTGTATTCGCGGTAGTCAAGGCTAGGGGAAATGCCAGTACACGTACGACTTTAATAGCGACCGAATGGTCCCTCGAACTAACGTGCATTCTCCTGACACCAGCCCTGAACGATCCACAATCCACAAACTTCTATTGTTATTATCGTGGTTGCCGTGGCCTGAGGGTAAGTTTGTCCTTCCGTTGTGGATAGGAAGTACCGCAAACTCACTCTCCGGCCTGAGATTCATGGTAGGGATCTTGCAAAGAGAATGGCAGTCGATTGCATATGAGGTACTACGAAAATGGGTGGCGCTAAATAGCTAATATCTTCGTCCCACTATCCAGTAGGTCCGACCAGACAATAGACCCCGCGCCAATTATGGTAATTGGAGCTCCAGGTCGGTTAGGAAACCATTCCCCCCCTAATCAGCAATTCCAAAGAATGGAGGAAGTTACATAAGATCTCAGTTGTTTCTGTTCGGATCCCATCCATCATGCTTTACAGTGCCAGTGAATTCTGTTCCTGATCTGACCATCATCCAGAAACAGCCAGGAAAAGGAGACCCTGGTGCGTTGCATCTACATGATACTTGGACATAGAAGTGGCGACCGTAAAGTATTCAACATTGTTGGTTCACTCTGGTTTGACTGTAAGCTAATGACATAACCCCTTTACCCCAGATACGTTCACCCCACTGTGCTTTAACCGGATCCGTACAAGATATGTATGCCCTTGTTACACCCGTACCGAAATTACTACATACATACTGAACTTTGTCAGAACCAACCGAACAAGCCAGCATGCTGGCAGGTTAGGTCTGATTCAGTTCCTGTGTTCCCTTGCAAGTTGCAACAGGTGCAAATAATGCCAAAAGCACCTGTCCAGAGGATAAAAGGATGGCCAGTTCTGAGGGACTCCTCAAAGTCAACACTTTCGACACTCTGCGCATTACTTTTCATCATGGAACTCGACCCAGGATATCCCACCAACGGCGTTCACTATATATCGGTCAACGGCCATTGGGTTGGCGATCAGAAAGCCCCCGGTGTGGACAACATTGTGGTCAATAATCGGATAACCGTAGGTCTTTCAATTCTTTCCGAATGACCTTACGATGAAGTGAAACATGTCTCCAGCCTTTCTACTTCAGATGGCTCAATAAGAATCCCACAGGCTGCACCTATGAGATCAGCCTTGGCAATAAGGGCGGCGTTAACTGGGTTCGGGAAGATGTTGATAAATGGGTCAATGTCAGAAATGGTCTATACCAGCAGTGGGTACTCAACGAGGTCGCCAACGGCACATACACGTGAGTTATTGACATCTACTGTTTGACTGTTTCTGATCTGCCCTCCCCTATAGCATTGCACTCCCTGGTACGAATCTTGTTTGGACTGATATGGAACCAAATGGCCCTGTTCACAACCAGGTAAGAACTGTTTCATCATAGTTGGGGTCCTGTCGTTTCATACCTTATTCCAGATCCAACTTAAGCCATACAATTCCAACGACGCCAAGCAGCGGTTCCATATCAATTAAATGCATCACAGGAAGAAATCTAGGGCGTATCTGCTCCTCTGAGATGTACGATTAGGCAATGTGTTGTATCAACCGAGGTGTTTTTGTCATTTGTCGTTGAGAATCTAAACCATTTAGGTGTCGTATAAATGATGACTTCGCTGATATGCCTTGTGCATTGGATAATAGTAAGTGAATTACAAGGTAGGCGATTCCTGAACCAAGGGGCACGACAACGACAACTTTGGCGGTCAGCATGCTTTCCCAACCGTGGATGCGAAACTGAACGAGCACTGGTCTAATTTCCTCGTATTGTCAAATCAAGTCTTACCAAGTTTGAGCAACCACAGCATCCATCTTTTCGCACTCCTTGCTACTAGCTTCAAGTGTGAGGGCGATTAATAGTTATAAATTCAACTCTGAGCTGATTCAGGCCGTCGGGAACGGCTTACGACCCCATGGTCAGCAACTAGATGACTGTGATGCCCTAGTGGTGCAATGACAGATGACGATGCCGACCGTATCCGCCAGACGACGGAAGCACCTGGTGTTTTGGCTTTCCGTTTGTGGGTTGCAATAAAGGATCACCATCACCAGTCAGCCTCTACTTGGACTTATGGCCTCTCAGGCTCTCGTTGTGCTTATAGTAGTACAAGGATATATGTACGATTATCGCAACCATTTTTATGTACCCGACTGCGTCGTTCACGCAAGAATAACATTCGAGACGTTCACAGCAGTGGGCTACTGCTATCTGACGCATTGAACAGCCATCCCACGTATGTACTAAGACTCGCAAGAATACGTAGTCACCACCTACGATATCACCCCCATCGCACACACCCCAAGCACGAGACTCCCCACCGCAATTGCCTGCCTGACCCACTCCTCCACAATGTCGGTTCCATCACGAAATCAGCAGCGAGCATCTCGACACAGGCAGCGTAGATCGACCGAAATAGACGTGTTGAACGGTGGAGACGTGCCCGGTTTAACGGCGAGTGGCAGGATGGTTTCGTTGTGCTGGGGGTGCACCCCCAGCGTGTGAATTAACCTGTGTAGTGCTGAGCGGTGTCTTTTCACATCCTTCTTTTCGATTTTCTTGATGAGAGGTTTCAGCGGGTACCCTCCATACCCTGTAATTGCCTTAGTCACTTGTGTCCGTAAATAATACATGATGGTTTGGCTCAGTCCTTTCGCCCTCCTTCAAAGTCCACGGTGCACGACTTCCGGCGAGCAGGTATCCCGCCCACCCCAGCGGCTCCACCTGCCTCGCCCCAGCCCAACCACAGCAGGTCGTGCACCACCGAACGGAGCGATGGACGAAGCTGGAGCGGAGTGTCTTACATCTCTGTGTCATTTTGCAATACCGGTCAAATGTAGGTCCGAGTACTCTATCCGCGTGATCTAATCCTCACCTGTATTGAACGCTGCGCCGATAATCGTCGCCCGAGATCTTAACACCGCACACTTCGGTTCCACCACCTGTAGATGCGACCCCTGCCCAGCCAAACGTTGTATGTACTTTTCTAAAGAACTTCTATGTAGTGCACTGCACGCAAGGTGCTTACTACTGAACCTTACCAGACAATAAGTTACCAGGGCTAGACCAGGCTAGACCCCGTGCCAATTATAGTAATTGGAGCTCCAGGTCGGTACTCGCATTGAGAAACCATAGGAAACCATTTTCCCCTAATCAGCAATTCCAAAGAATGAAGTAAGTTACTCAGTTCAACGTTTCTGTTTGGATCCCATTCATCATGCTTTACAGTGCCGGTGAATTCTTGTGTTCATGATCTGACCATCGTCCAGAAGCATTTAGGAAAAGGAGACCCTGGTGCATTGCATCCACATGATACTTGGTCACAGGAGTGGCGACGGTAAAGTATTCAACATCGTTGCTGGTCTGACTTCATGGCCGTAAACTAATGACATAACCCCTTTACCTCAGATATGCTCATCCCATTGTGCTTTAACCAGACCCGTAAAAAATATGCCCTTGTTACACCCGTACGAAAATTACTACATACATACTGAACTTTGTCAGAACCAATCAAACAAGCCATGCGCTCATCTGATTCAGTTCCTGTGTTCCCTTGCAAGTCGCAACAGGTGCAAATAATGTCAAAATGGTACATTAGCGCTGCTGTCGAAGCGCCTGTTCAGAGGATAAAAGGATGGTCAGTTTTGAGGGACTCCTCAGAGTCAACACTTTCAACACTCCGCGCATTGTGTTTCTCATCATGTCACCCTATGGCTGCCCAGGATATCCCGACAACGGTGTTCACTATATATCGACAGCCATCTACAGATGGGTTGGCGATCAGCAAGTTCCCGGTGTGGTCAATATTGTGGTCAATGATCAGTTCACCGTAGGTCTTCAATTCTTTCCGACTGACCTTACAATGAATTGAAACGTGTCTCCAGCCTTTCTACCTTACATGGCTCCATGACAAGCCCTGCACCTATGAGATCAGCCTTGGCGGCGGTAAATGGGTTCGGCAAGATAACAACAAATGGGTCAATGCCAAAGATGGAAAATACCAGCAGTGGGTACTCAACAAGAACCCCAATGGGACATACAAGTGAATTATTGACATCTACTGTTTAACTGTTCCTGATCTGGCCTCTCCTATAGCATTGGACTCCCGGGTACGAATCTTGTTTGGACTGATATGGGAGACAACAAGCAGGTAAGAACTGTTTCATCATAGTCGGGGTCCTGTCGTTTCATACCTTGTTCCAGATCCAACTTACTACGCACAACTCCAACAACACCAAGCAGCAGTTCCATATTGACGTTTAAATGCATCCCAGGAAGAAATCAAGATCATCTAATGTACGACCACTCAATATGTTGTATGAGCCGAGGTGCTTTTGTCATTTATCATTGAAAATTTAAAACATCTGGATGTGGTATAAAACGACGACTTCGCTGATAGTATGTCTTGTGCATTGGTCAATAGTAAGTGAATTACGAGGTGGCCGATTCCTGACCCAAGGGGCGTGACGACGATGACTTTGGCGGTCAGCATGCTTTCCCAACTGTGGATGCAAAACTGAAAGAGCACCGGTATAGTACCAAGTTTGGGCAACCAGTCACTACTACTTGCACTTATGGCCTCTCCTCTCCATCACGATCTTAGTACTCACAGCGAGTACGTACAGCTATTTACTACAAGTAGGCTAGTATGGAGTAGTACTTAAAGGATGTACGGTTATCGCAACCATTTTTATGCATCCGACTAGTGCGTCGTTCACGCAAGAATAATACTTGATACATTGGCGGTGGGAGGCGCAACAGCCATCCCACATATATACCAAGATTCACAAGAAAACGTAGTAAACCACCTACGATATCCCCCATCGCACACACCCCAAGCACGAGACTCCCCACCGCAGTCACCTGCCTGACCCCCCCCCACTCCTCCACAACGTCGGGTTCATCACGAAATCAGGCAGCAAGCAGCTCGACACAGGCAGCATAAATCAGCATGCCTGCGGATATAGCAGACATGTGGCCCTGTGTCAGACGCATATAGGCTGTCCAGTTTGTGCGTGTGAGTGAGTTGTGGAAGGGGAAGTGGGCTTACCGATGTCAGCTCCCGCTTTGAAGACGAGCATGCCGAGTCCGATCCCTGCAGACGTAGTAGCCGCGAACAGACAGGCCAGCGTCGGTTTGAGCACGGCGATGAACTTTGATAGATTCTTTTCGTGCGGAGCGATGTATGCATCGTCGGGATGCAAATCGAGGTGCGAAGATGAGTCGGGGTGTAAGGCGGCTTCGTGCGCGCAGGAAGAGTAGGACGAGGAAGAAGGGAGAGCTGCGATTCGGATGACGAGCGAGAGGCCTTCGAAGAGTTGGTGGAAAATCACAGCTATAAGAAGGGATGTTGCACAGAGCTAAAGGTAAAAACTTTCTATCAGCGACGAAAAAGACACATACCGAATTCAGATCCGGACATGATTTCGAGTGAGTCCGATAACGAGCGAGTGAACCATGACGCCTAGTTGTAGCACCTGCATATATGCATCAGCGTCAACCTGACGATGACGACGAGGGGGAAAAAAGCGTACGAGTATCCCGATGATCTGCCTCTTCTTTCCAACCCTAACTTCCTTTTCGGCATCACCATACACAATTCCCCTCGCCGTGCATACCCTGCCATGTGACCATGGCCATGGTCAACATGCCGATCCCCCGTCTTCTCCATACAGCGATGGCAACCGTGGCCCGCGATCGTGGTGTGCAGAGTGGGCCGTGCATGGTTCGTGTCGGTGGTGGCCCTCAAAAATGACAGCTCCTCCATTGGGTTGTTGCCGCCTCCACTAGCGTCTGTCGCAGTGGGCGTGGTGTATGCTGGTGGCTGACATGCGTACATGGTCCTGTGGGTGGGTATGGGTTGTGCCGTAGAAAGATGTATGCTGATGATGGCTATGGGGGGTCCTCTCTATGTTGGTGCCCTTCGCAGTGGTGAACAGTCTCTATGCACGAATGTATGCGTATGACCTTGCTTGCCGGTATGCCCGTTTCGGGTGCTCAGTAAGGGCTGCCGCTCCGGATCGGTGCCATCAGCGATATTTGGTGCTGTGTCCTGGGAAGACCTTGGTTCATCACTGTCGGGTGAGGGGTCGCGTGGGGGCGTGCTCGATGGAGAGCTGTACAATTGGAGACAGTCCACGTAAGATGTGGAGATGTCTAGTGCAAGCGCATAGGTTAGCGATGCTAAAGGATTATCGTGGTGAACATACACTCGACAAGAAGGATAGATAAAAGAGATGCAAGTCTAATTTAGAAGGAGTCAGCGTGTTCTCATCGGATACGATCCCAAGGGACGTACATAATCAGCCCCGTGTGACGGCCTATTTTCCATCTTGTGAGGACGACGGGGTCTCTGAGTGCGTCGAAAACGTCCTGCAGTAGATGTGTGAGAGGGGTTAGGTGATGTCATTATGAGCATGGGCCTTCACGCACCCGTTCCAAAATGCTTGCCAATAAAGAACATGATCCGAGGTGTACGCAAGCAAGAGACGTGTTTCGAGAACGTGGGGAGAGACGAAGTTGTCATCTCCCTGTCAGCTACCTAGGCTGTGTGCTCGATGGGACGCACTTGAAAGAGGGAGACAATACGACAAGAATGGCCGGTAGTCGTGTCTGAATTCCCGCTGTGGAATGGGCTTGTATGGTGTGGTCATCTTCCACTCCACGATACTCAAGTCGGGATGTCAGAGACTGGTCACACTTACGAGAAGTCACCAGGACTGAACGGAAAGGACGACGAACGAAATCGGTAAATAGGAAGAGAGGCGAGGAGAGTACCGCTGGTGCCCAACTATATTCGCTATTGGCAGTGTCCAAGGTCCCCAGAAGCTGGTTGCTCGCAGCAGTATCATGTCCGTCGCCCAACGCGTACGCGTACGCCAGACGCCGAGAATCTTTGTCCAAACCGAGCGTGACCCACATCCACACTGCGGCGGCAGCATTCGCTTGTCGATACAGCAAGTGTCGACCCACAACCACTCGTACCCGTCCTTCTTCGCCTGCTCGCAGCTCTGGAGGATCTTTCGATAGCCATCGCGCTGGCCTTCGCGAGCTGACTACCTCATTATAATCCACTTCTTTCTCGATCCACCCAAGGGATATGATCGCGTACTCCGTTAGTTCGTCATCACCGAACTTGAGCACTTTGGCTCGACGGTCAACTCATTTTCCCTGTCTAATCAATTGCTCCCTTTGAAGAAAGGCTTTTACGTGGATCAAGCGCATGCTGCACAAGTGCTTGTCAATCTCGACCATGATCATCAACTGTAGATGGTATCCATAGTACCTCTGAATGAATTGGTGGCAATATGTGTAGTACAATCAGGTTAGTTGGTTATGTATGGCAGTGCGGACAACTGATGGCGATGATAAGGGCACAAGAGTAGCGCGTGGCTTTTCGGCATCAGAGACGATGCAGCTTTCTTCCTTCGAGTCTTTGGTCTGCTTAGGGGGGATTACCCACTCCTGGCCCGAATGTGCATTACGATTAATGAACGCGGCTGAATCTGAAACCTGCGCTTCGCAACTATCGAATCAACTTCATAAACATGCTCATGCCTATCCCGCATCTCAGCCCTTCACTCGTTACCTCCCACTTCGTCGGCTCAGAGACAGAGACATATTGTGCCCATATCCGTACTACATATTCCTAAGCAGCTCGTCTGACAGGCCACCGTCCCTGTGTACAGGTTTGAGCACAATGGCTCCGTGGAACGAATATGGGATGTGCACAATTACACATTCGTAGTGGTGGATGCTGTCGATGGCATTCTACTCATTCCGATGTGAGTGTGTATGCGCGGGAGTCAAGGAGGAGAAGTGCCATTATGACTTTGACAGCGACAGAATGATACCTCGAACTAACGTGCATTCTCCTGACATCAGGCCTCAACGATCCACAATCCAGACTTCTATTATTATCATCGTGGTTGCCGTGGCCCGAGGTTCAGTAAGTTTGTCCTTTCGTTGTGGACAGGATGTACTGCAAAATCACGCTCTGGCCTGAAATTCATGGTAGGGATCTTGCAAAGAGAATGGCAATCGATTGCATATGAGGTACTACGAAAGTGGGTGGCACTAAATAGCTATTACACCAGAATCGGTTACGTAGTAACGCATATACAGTCGTACAATTGGGTCATATCGCGGCGCTCATGCAACTCGCCCCTCAGCGAACGAGAGCAAGTCCGAGTCGCCTTCATTGGCAGTGGGCACACTGCAGAAACCAGTCAGCCAACAGCCAGAAGAGCAAAGGCATACCCAACACGGAAATGTAGGTTTCCTGCTTATATATAATACGTATGATATCATATTGGCTTACATACACAGAAGAATCTTCGTCCCACCATCTAGCGTCTCTAGTCTGAGTAGTCTCAGATCTGCGCGATCTAATCCTCACCCCTGTAACACTGCGCTGATAATCGCCGCCCGATATCTTAACACCACACACTTCGGTTCCACCACTCGTAAATACCACACGTGCCTGGCAGGCAAACGTTGTACTTTTCTACATAAAGAACTTCTACATAGTACATCGCACGCAGGTACGTACTGCTGAACCTTCTTAGACAAAAAGCTACCTAGACCCCGTGCCAATTATAGTAATTGGAGCTCCAGGTCGGTACTAGCAGTGAGAAATCATTTCCCCCTATTCAGCAATTCCAAAGAGTGGAGTAAGTTACATAAGATCTCAGTTGTGTTTGTTCGGATCCCATCCATCATGCTTTACAAACTGCCGGTAAATTCTTGTGTTCCAAATCTGTCCATCGTCCAGAAACACTTAGGAAAAGGAGACCCTGGTGTGTTTCATCCACATGATACTTGGTCACAAAAGTGGCACACCATGATGACTGTAATTCAACATCGTTGGGTCATTCTTGTCTGACTTCATGGCCGTAAACTAATGACATAGCCCCTTTACGTTCATCCCCCAAGTTGTGCTTTAACCGGATTCGTACAGGATATACCCTTCAAGCTACACCCGTACGGAAATTACAGAACTTTGTCAGAACCAACCGAACAAGCCAGCATGCTGGCAGGCTAGGGCTCATCTGATTCAGTTCTCGTGTTCCCTTGCAAGTCGCAACAGCTGCAAATAATGCCAAAATGGTACATGAGCGCTGCTGTCGAAGCGCCTGTTCAGAGGATAAAAGGATGGTCAGTTTTGAGGGACTTCTCAGAGTCAACACTTTCAACACTCTGCGCATTGTTTTTCATCATGTCACCCGACCGCCACCCAGGATATCCTAACGACGGTGCTCACTATATATCGACTCCCAACTACGATAATGTTGGCTATCAGAAAGTTCAAGGTGTGGACAATAAAGAGGTGGACAATATTGTGGTCCGTGGTATGACAACCGTAGGTCTTTCAATTCTTTCCGACTGACCTTACGATGAATTGAAACATGTCTCCAGGCTTTCTACTTCAAATGGCTCCATGACAATCCCACCACCTATGAGATCAGCCTTGGTAATAGGGGCGGCGGTAACTGGGTTCGGGAAGATAGTAATAGATGGGTCAACGTCAAAGATGGCCAATACCAGCAGTGGATACTGAACGAGAACATCGACAACAGGACATACCAGTGAGTTATTGACATCTACTGTTTGACTTTCCTGATCTGGCCTCTTCTATAGCATTATACTACAGGGTTCGAATCTTGCTTGGACTGATGTGGGACCCGACAAGCAGGTAAGAACTGTTTCATTATAGTCGGAGTTCTGTCGTTTCATACCTTGTTCCAGATCGAACTCAGGCCATACAACTCCGGCGCCGTCGATCAGAAGTTCCATATCAGCAAGTAAATGCATTCCAGGAAGAAATCAAAGATCATCTGCTTGTCTGAAATGTACGATTATGCAATGTGTTATATGAGCCGTGTTTTTGTTGTTTGATCGTTGAAAATCTAAATCATTTGGATGTGGTATAAAACGACGTCTGCGATGATATGCCTTTTGCATTGGACAATAGTATAAGTGAATTAAAAGGTGGCCAGCCGATTCCTGACGCAAGGGGCACGATGACGACAACTTTGGCGGCCAGCATGCTTTCCCAACTGTGGATACAAAACTGAACGAGCACCCGGCGGTCTGGTGTCTTCGTATAGTACCAAGTTTGGGCAACCACCCACAGCGTTCGTCTACGCACACTTCTTTCAAGTGTGAAGGCGATTAACCGTTATAAATTCAACTCTGAGCTGATTTCGATTTCAGGGCCGTCGGGAACGGCTTACGAGTTAGCCAATACTGACGACTATGATGCCAGTGGTGCAACGAGAGATGACGATGCTAATTGTATCCGCCAGACAATGAGAAAAGCACCTGTGTTTTTGGCTTTCCGTCTGTAGGATCACCAGTGACTACTTTTATGGCCTCTCAGGCTCTCTTGTGCATACTATATCTATTCACAACCAGTACGTAAAGCTACTACAAGTAGGCTAGTACGGAGTAGTACAAGGGTGTACGATTATTATGTACCCGACCGCGTCGTTCACGCAAGAATAATACTTGATACATTGGCGGTGGGAGGCGCAACAGCCATCCCACATATGTACCAAGATTCACAAGAAAACATACTACTACGATATCATGCCCATCGCACACACCCCAAGCACGAGACTCCCCACTGCAATCGTCTGCCTGACCCACCCGCTCCTCCACAACGTCGGGTCCATCACGAAATCGGCAGCGAGCATCTCGACACAGGCAGCGTAGATGAGCATGCCTGCGGATATAGCAGACATGAGACCCTGTGTGAGACGCATATAGGCTGTCCAGTTTGTGCGCGTGTGTGTGTCAGTCGTATTTTGGGATGGACACGGTAGGGGAAGGGGGAAGTGGGCTTACCGATGTCAGCTCCCGCTTTGAAGACGAGCATGCCGAGTCCGATCCCTGCAGGCGTTGTGATCGCGAACAGACAGGCTAGCGTCGGTTTGAGCACGGTGATGAACTTGGATAGATTCTTTTCGTGCGGAGCGATGTATGCGTCGTCGGGATGTAAATCGAGGTGCAAAGGATCGTGGGATACAGCTGCGGCTTCGTGCGTGCAGTCAGAGTAGGACGAGGAAGAAGGGAGAGCTGCGATTCGGATGCCGAGCGAGAGCCCTTCGAAGAGCTGGTGGAAAATCACAGCTATGAGAAGGGATGCTACACGGAGGAAAAGGTAAGAACTTTGTATCATCAACGGCGAAGAAGACACATACCGAATTCAGATCCTGACATGATTGCGAGCGTGAGTCCGATGACGAGCGAGTGGATCATGATGCCCAGTTGTAGCACCTGCATATATGCGTCAGTAACAACTTGTCGATGGGCGACGAGGGGGAAAGAAGCGTACGAGTATCCCGATGATTTGCCTCTTCTTTCCAACCCTGACTTCCTTTTCGGCGTCACCATACACAGCTCCCGCCAGTCCATGCCCGTGCCCATGTGCATGATGGCCATGGTGACTATGGTCAACATGCCGATCCCCATCTCGACCGTGCGCACACCCGCCATTGACCACCACCCGTCTGCCAGGCTCGTCTTCTCCATACAGCGATGGTAACCGTGGCCCGCGATCATGGTGGGCGGAGTGGGCCGTGCGTGGTTCGTGTCGGTGGTGGCCCTCGAGGATGACAGCTCCTCCGTGCAAGTTGTTCCCACCGCTAGCATCCGTGTCGCGGTGGGCGTGGTGGTCGTGATTGGCATGGTGTGCGCTGGTGGCCGACGTGGTGCGTATGCGTGCATGGTCCTGTGGGTGGGTATGGGTTGTGCCGTAGAAGGGCGTATGCTGATGATGGCTATGTGGTGTATGTTGATGATGGCTATGTGGTGCATGCTGGTCCTGTCTATGGTCGTGCCCTTCGCAGTGGTGATGACAGTCTTTATGCACGTATGTATGCCCGTTTCCGATGCTCAGTAAGGGCTGTCGCTCCGGATCGGTGCCATCAGCGATCTTTGGTGCTGTGGAAGACCTTGGTTCATCACTGTCGGGCGAGGGGTCGCGTGGGGGCGTGCTGGATGGAGAGCTGTACGATTGGAGACAGTCCACGTACGATGTGGAGATGTCTAGTGCAAGCGCATGGGTCAGCGGTGCAACGGGAAGATAGGAGTGAACATACATTCGACAAGAAAGATGGATAGGAGAGATGCGAGTCTAGTTGAGAAGGCGTCAGCGTGTTCTCATGGGATACGATCCCCGGGGACGTACATGATCAGCCCCGTGTGGCGCCCTATTTTCCACCTTGCGAGGACGACAGGGTCTCTGAGTGCGTCGAAAGCGTCCTGCAGGAGATGCGCGAACGCAGTTGCTAATATGACACCTGTGAGAGGGGTTAGGTGATGTCATTATGAGTGTGGGCTCATCACGGCGCACGCACCTGTCCCAAAATGCTTGCCAATGAAGAACACGATGCGAGGTATTCGCAGATAAGAGACGTGTTTCGAGAGCGTGGGGAGAAACGAAGCTGTGATCTCGCTGTGAGCCACCTATTAGACTGTGTGATCGATGGGACGCACCAAAGAGAGAGACCACGAATAGCACAAGAATGGCCAGTAGACGTGTCTGAATTCCTGTTGTGGAAGGGTTCGCAAGAAACTGGGCATCTTCCAGTCCACGGTCTGAATACTCAAATCGGGATGGCAAAGACTGATCGCACTTACTAGACATTGAGAGGACGACGAACGCAATCTCGGAGGCGATGGTGAATGGGAAGAGAGTGCGGAGTACCGCCCCGGTCAGGTGGTTTGCCAACTCCTGTCAGGCTGGAGACTCAATGGCGTGCTCCTTATCGCAAGTGTACCTTACCATACGAACGATAAGAACCCTCCAGTGCAAGACATGGCATTGGCACCCACAAAACACCCGGTGACTGCTGCACGGGCAGGTAATAGTACAGAGCACCTTCGCAGTGGTACTAATTAGGAAGGTTGGTTCAGTGCGTGGGAACCCACTTTGGACCACTGCTTCGATGCACAAACGAAAACACAGACAATCCGCAGTGTACAACTCTAAAGACACCCCCAACTCGTTCACCCAAGCATCCGAGGACGACAACGCGCCTGAATTCGATCCGTCTCTGTACATAGTTGCCTACGAAGCGGACGTCGTTGGTGGGGCGCCAGCCGCCTCCGCAGCGCTGTCACTCGAACTCCCAAAAGGTGTCGATAAGACCAACGCTGGGAGTGCACTCATCCAGTTGGAGTCTCCGAGTTCCGTTGTAGTTGATGCGGACATTGGATCAGGATGTCCACCGCTATGGGTAGATAGGTATGTCCGTCTCGCATGTATCAGTGGGCGTTCCCACCGTCGCATGAAGGTATGGATTCTCGCATGTGTATATAGAACCATATTTTTTGGGTATGACTGTGATACATATGGTGCCCTGTATCTCGTATCATCTCCTCTCCACATGTTCCCGTCTTGAACTGCTCTTAACAGATACGACGTCCGCCTTCTTCTCGACACCCTCCCTGCACGTGCCGACGCATCTTCCACTGCTGCACCCCGCCCGCTCTCTCCAAGCGGGTGGTCGGATCTCCCCTCTGATGCAGAAGACACGTTTTTCTTCTCCCCGGAAGAGATCGACGACTACCGTCGCGATAAACGGCGACGCCTCATCGACCGCGGTCGTGAGGAACGCATGCGCGCCATCTTGGAACGTGATGGTAAAAACGACACAGCCGACGAGTCCGATACATGGGGCGCCAGCGACGAAGAGGTACGTCCATCCACCGTTTATATGTATCTGCATCCCCAGTGTCGCCCGTGATAACCTGATCATCCCAGCCAGACGAGGCACAGAAGGAGCTCTTGTGCCGTACTGCCGCACACGTCGTGTCGTCGCTCAATCCTGCACAGTTGGAGATGCGTATCCTGGCGAACCACGGTGCGGACAGGCGATTTGCATTCTTGAGGGGCCGTTGGTCGCGAGCATGGAACGCTGCTAAAGACGCAGCTCGACAGCAGTACCGGGAAAAGGAAGAAGCCTTGAAATCGGAAACGCACCCGCCAGCGGGGGGGCCGTCTCTCCAGGGACTGGTTGGATATGGGGATAGCGATGAAAGCGGGGACGAGTCTGCTGTCGAGGACACGGGTGATGAGCGGACCGTTTCGCCGGCACCGCAGATCCGAGGACCTGAGGGCAGCGACGGTGAGGAAGCACGGAAGCAGGCCAGGAGAGAAAGAGCCAGGGCATGGTCTGCCCGACGTCGTGCAGAGCAGTGTTCGAGTGAAGGAAAAGGGTAACCATGTTCAGGTATTTTTCATCCTTCATTGTTTTGTAGACACGCATTGCACCCTGAGTGATCTACACATTCTCCGTTGACCGGCACACTGCAAGCGTTCTGCAGACAGTTTGATAGGCTTCCATCACTGGGGCCTTCGGTAGGGTATAGATCAGTGCTGGAGGATCCGCACCAAAACCCGGTCACGTAGTGTACCAAACTCGGTTTGCCAAGACTTGGACAGACGGGCCATGATCATGATGAGTCAGATTCTGATGTCATGTAAATCAAATCCTAGACCTCGCTTACATAATTATGGCTTGTCGGATTGAGGCCTAGTAGTGTCCATCCTTTCCCCCCACTTGAAATCATTCTGTGCTTTGGGCGACAGTGAAAATGGGCATATTTGCATCCAAGAATTTCGACCCGGACAGAGACATTCCTGATCTCACCGGAAAAGTCATCCTCGTCACAGGCGGAAAGTGCGTAGCACGTCCGTTTCACCAGTCGGTGACTGATGGTCTATGATCATAGCACAGGGATTGGATATGGCACTGTTAAGCACCTTGCTCGAAAGGGTGCCAAGGTGTACATGGCCGCACGCAACAAGGCTAGGGCAGAGGCAGCCATTGCAACACTCCAGCGTGAGGGACTTGGGCCAGGGAACGGCGAGGTCGTCTGGCTTGAGCTTGATTTGTGCGACCCACGCAATTCAAAGAAGGCAGCGCAGGAATTCATGAATAAGGAAGACAGACTCGATGTCCTAAGTACGTTCCTTTTTTTTTCGAGTGCGTGGAACATGCGAGCGCTGACGATTGTGTCTTTTTTGAGTCCATAATGCTGCAGTGTAGGTGTGTTGCTATAGGTTTTTCGTACGGCTAACCAACATTGCTGAGTATGGTTGAACCATACGAGATGTACGCAGATGGTACAGCGTAGCATTTCATTTCATATGACGTAGTGCTGATCTTCGGATAGGCATCCAGAAGATTACGGCTGTAAAGTAGGTCCTTCGCATTTTCCTCACGCCTGACCATTCGATTTCATATTTTCCAGCCTCATCAGCCCCTTCGTCCTCACTCGCGAGCTTCTTCCCGTCCTCCAGAAAACAGCTTCCCACCCCGAATCTGATGTCCGCATCGTCGTGGTGCGTGAAACCCCCTCCTCGGAGCAAAGATACGACCTAACGAAATTTCATGCATAGGTGGCATCGGAAGCTCACAAACTCGTCAGCGGTAAACCCCGTTTTCGGACTATCGAGGACCTGAACGACGAATGCACAAACGCATGGCTTCCCGGATTCACACGGTACTGTACGCCCCGCCCTCCATCTACTTACCCAGCGACCGATGCTAACCCCCTATAATCTATGTAGGCCATAGCAAGCTGACGAATGTCCTGTACACCACCGAACTCCACCGCCGCCTCTCCTCGTCCGAGGACCCCGCCACATCCAATATCACAGTTCTCTCTGTCCACCCGGGCACCGTCAACACCGTCTTCGAGAGACCCCAAGTCACACGTCTCCACCTCGGTACACTCGTCTTCTTGATCGGTCTTCCTATTTCGGTGGCCCCGGATGTCGGAGCCTACAACAGCGTGTTTGCGGCTGCTTCGCCGGTGGTGAGGAGGGAGAGGGCGAGGTATGGGGGTGGGTATGTTGTTCCTGTGGGTAGAGTGGTTAGTCGGGGTGGTGGGTTGTGGAGATCGGCGTTTCCGGGACAGGGGGATGAGGCGGAGGAGGGTGAGGAAAGGGAGTGGGAGTGGGGGGAGAGGGGGAAGGAGTTGTGGGAGACTGTTGAGAAGATTTTGGAGGAAAGGGGTATTTAATTGTTGCAGAGCCTGTTATATATGTTATCGGAGCTGGCTATAATATTTTACTCCTGAGAGGTAGACAGACGTGATGAATCCGACTGGATGTGTATATGCGCCGTTACAATTTATGATTGGTAGTCGAAAGCCCCTGAGATGGTTTGGTTTTGTGGCAGTGCGCGACGCGACTATCCGAGTTTGTAACTTCGTTGAAGTTCAAAGTGGGCTCTCACGCCCTGAGATACATTCTTCGGCGCCACTGCTCTCCTTCCTCCTCCACCAAAGTCGGACCTCAAATCCACTAGAGGAACATACCCAACTAAAACATTTTCATGCGCCTTCTCGTCGTCTTCGTTTTCATCACTTTTGTCGCATCTGCCAGTTTAGTCCCTCCAGTCTTTAGTGACATCGCACAGAAATTTAGCTCCTGTAAAACCGAACAAATTCCTTGCGACAACGGATGCAATGTTGACGAAGCGCTCTGTCGCTTTACCACTAATTTGTAAGGTGTTTCAATGACGACTCTGCGGCGTGCGCCATGTTAACCTTGGGTTTTGGTGCGTAGTCGCCCCAAATTCAAGAAGTCGATAGGTGACATAGTGCCACCTGATAGCGAGGGATCGATATCCAAATTTCAGCCCGAAAATGATAACATCATAAACCTCACTTTTCCTCTTGGACTCGTGGAAGTGAGCACAAGCAGTGCCGTGATAAACTCAATTAACAATACTCCAACTTACACAGATACACCTTTCATTTGATCCAGTCGACTATGGCATCAGCACTGAGGTCTACTTAAGTATCCCCAAGATGCGTATCGCAAAAGCTAGTGGAAGCCTCAAAGACGGCGGTACCTTGAATGTCGGATTGCCCAACTTGCTTGATAGCACTCTTACGTTGAAGGTAGAAGAAGAGGACGTTGTGATTTATTACAATTTCTACGCTTTCAACGACGACCTTAATGGCAGAGTTGTTGTCTTGCACCTCCTGGATGTAAGTAAAGGTGAATCTTGAAGGTGCGATTCAATGGTATTCAGCAATTTAGCGCATCCTAACGCATTTTTACAGCCAGAGACTTCGCTTCTTCTCCGATGAAATGCAAATGCGAAGCCTGTAACGTCTAGTGTCCTTGTACTCTGTACTATACCAAATACCTTTCCAGGTAAACTATGAGTGTTTCTTGGT
Organism: Scleroderma bovista; assembly: GCA_037178675.1. NCBI lineage: Eukaryota > Fungi > Basidiomycota > Agaricomycetes > Boletales > Sclerodermataceae > Scleroderma > Scleroderma bovista. Next base: position 42,251 of record JAYMGJ010000025.1, on the reverse strand, counting down.
ACGCATATCCATCTTTTGTACTGTGGGCTTCGAGAAGGTACACAGGGGCATGGTGTGAAGCAAGATGTCCTGACATCGGAGGTAACCATGTCTCCGATGCAAGGGCACACTGGAAGCACTAGCCAAACACTGCGTGTATGCGCCATCAAAAGTGAAGACATAACACGAACTTGAATTACTCACTGTCATCCAGACCACATTGGAAGTCGCTATCATCGGCGGCGGTGTTGGGGGAGGCTAGGGATAGGGGTTTGTCGTCGTCGTCGTGTTGGGTGAGGCTGGGGTGGCCGTCATCGTCAACGTCAGCATTGGGCGAGGCTTGGGCCAAGAGTTGGTTGCAGTCATCGTCGTCGGATGACACTGGACTGCTGTGGGTGATGGCGGCATCGACAGTGGTCGTTGTCGTTGTCGGACGAGGCTGGAGGCAGTCGCTGTTGTTGTTGCGCGAGCTCCTCAGGATTGCTTGCGAAGAGGTTCTCCCACGCTCAAACAACTCATGATCTTGCTCGCGGTATTCGCCAAACGGTGCCAGGCTCCAGCTGGACCCCCGACGGACAAGACGAAGAACGGCAGAGGCGCAAGCTAAGCGCAGTTGCACAGCCGCGCAATCCGGAAGATCTCTGTGAAGTCCACATTAGCAGCGTACATACACTGAAACAGTAGAGACACCGTGCGTACCTTCATCCTCGTTATCAACTTGGGGGAGTTGGGGGGTTCCTTTGAGGGTTCAACCCATCAAGAGACGCCGAGCGGTGTGCTGTTAAGCTGTCGGCCTAGTGTCGCTTTCACCATCAATCAGGACCTGCGTTATGGTTCCTATTGAAGAAGACGAGTAACATGGAAACCGCGGGAGGGAGTAGCTGGTCCCCAGTAAAAGTAGCGAGGTGGAGCAACACACGACCGTCTTCGGTGCGCATCTATGTAGAACGACCATTAACTTCCCCCATACCGTGCATGTGACTATATACCTTGTTTTGTGTGGGTTAGTCGTTGCCGTACAAAGGGCGACATCGACATAGCCAGAGGTGAGGTTGATTTGGGTGCCTGTGATCAGTGAGGAACGCGCTGTGAATGTCGAGGGCAGCGAAGAGAACAACAGTGCCAACAACCGAGCAGGGTGTTTCCGGGATTGTTATCGCGAGAGCTTGGTAATGAAGTGAAATGCTGCGACTCGGCTCTCCATACCTTGTTTCTGAGAAGAAGGGTATCAAATATTAAGCCAGCGTCGAGGAGCTGGTTGCGAAGCAATGAGTACGCCTGCTGGACGAAGCGAGCACAGGGGGTGTTGTTTTACCCATGCCGGGCTGATCAGGGTTGTCGTTCGATCCATCTGCAACACGGAATCATATTCTCCAAGGAAGGTGCTAGGAGGATGTGCAAGGTAATCACTAAGGTGGGCAAATGACGGCTGGCAAATGGTGATGAAGCCTACGAGTCTTGATATGTAATGAATGCGTGGAAGGGTATCTTGAATCTTCCGTGACGGGTGATTTGCCAAAGCCGACCTGTGTTCCAACTAATAAGGTGAGTCAAGTCAGTGCTAAGAGGAGTGTGGGATTGTACGACATCGTATAAGAGTCTTGTTCAGAAGAGAGACATCATCGAAGAGGTCATCCGCACATACTTCCACTACGCTATGCTCTCTCGCAAGGGGAAACTCCTCAACGGAGCGCTTTTCCATAACCTCTCCAACGGGGCCTTATCCCCCGACCCGTCTCTCCGCTTCCAAATTTCTGTCAGGTAGTACGGTGTCGTGGACTGGACTGGGCATGGTGCGACACGTGTTGCCAATCAACAAGGACAGCACCACCGAGCTCGACGAGGCGATCGGGTCCAACTTCCAACTTCTAATGGTACCGCGACTCGGTGCTGACGATCGTCTACTTTTCGGACGTCGTCTAGGGTGGTACGGTGGTACGATAACACTTGGACACCGTGTGTCAGAGGGCCAGAGTACAGTCATAAGCTCATCCCGCAGTGGCTAGATCCTTTGGAGAGGGCGACAGGAATCCCAGTCTTTCCGCTGCAGGAGTTCGCAGAGTTGCGCTGGGTATCGTCTAGATCGACCACGATCTCTACGACGTCGCGTTGTAGCCCCAGTGAGAAGGCATTTGGAGCTTATTACGCAGGAGACAGGACCGCGACACGAGGCGCGACGCAGTCCGGCGTCGGACGATTAAATTTCAAACACCGATACTTTATCTTGGAAGTTGGTTCGCTGTCTTGTCCCCTTCCCCATTCTTTCGTCTGCGTCTCATCGCATCCTTTAAGGTCTTTCAGTCCGCTCGTTTGTTCGAAAACATTCCTTTCAACTGGGTTACCTATTGTGGCTCTAATGTAGGTTCAGTGTTCAATGTTGTGCCGTGCATGATGAGGCCAATTACAGTCATGGAGAGGGTGGATCCGACCTTCACTCGTATGTGTCAACAAGACGCGATACTACGGGCGAAGTTCAACGATATCTCGAACCAGCTCGAAGGTGTAAGTTAAGTGGGTAATCAGGTAATCATCGATCAATACTTACATCTTTGGTAGCTACAATACCTGCTTACCTTGCGGTGTCTCCTCGACCGGGCTTGCCATCTCGTCGCGACCGAAATGGGTGGGATCCCTCCTGGAAATGGAAGTGGTGCACCACCTGTGAGGCTCCCATTTCCAGGAGGGATCCCACATTCCCATTTCGGTCGCGACGAGATGGCAAGCCTTCTCAAGGAGACACTGCAAGGCGAGCGGGCATATCGTACCCTCACGGAGACAGGACAGTATGAGTCCTATTGTGTATCTATCATGGGAATGTTTAAGATCCGTACTATGAGTGCGTCATGAATTTCGTCAACGGAAAAGTTGTGGGCCACGTGGTTTCCAGCATCATGAATGTTATTGGGATCAAAGATGAGGTGCAATGCGTCCTCTGTAAGGACGCACGATAGATCATCCAACAGGAGCGCTCGCATGGATGATAGATCAACTCGATCTGCCATCCATGCAAGCGCCCCTCGCGAAAGGTCTTGCGTCCTCCCTGACAGATGGCACGCTGTCTCATTTTCGATTCCAATATCATTCTTACAGCCGACATCCACTCATTTATGCTGGATGGCATCTATCATGCAATCATGCGTACGGACTTCAAACATTCCAAAGATATAGTGCTTATACTGTTATGTCTCCGAAAAGGTACAATATTCCCGCCTGCCTTGCAACGTCTCCTTGACATGGTTCGTCGTCTCGTCGTGACCAAAATGGGATGGTGGAATCCTTCCTGGAAATGGGAGTGGTGGGAACTCGATCTGCAATCCGTGAAGCTCTGCCCTCGAAATGTCCTTCATGCAACCTCACAGACGCCGCCCTCTAATTTATTTTCCATAGCAATAACATGCGTGAAACCCATGTCGCTCGATCCATTTCTCTCGACGACATTCATGAAGCAATCGTGTGTTCGGATTTTCAACATTCCCATGATATAGCGCGTAGACTGTCATGTGTACGCGACGGTACAATATATATTGCTACAAGATAAAGACCTCATTAGTACTGTATTACTGGGTAGAACGGAAGGATGGAAATCATATGTACTTTGTAGGGCACACGCCCAGTCGAGTGTGCCCTACCTCTCATCGCAGAGCTGCACCAAGTGAACGCCACTTGCTTTCGTCCTCCGAGTCATAAAAGTCCACCGAGAGAAGTACTGACCATGGCTGACCTTCGCTTTCTCGCTCTCATTCATGGCATGTAGGGCAACCCTACTCACCTTAACTGTATGCGAGAGATAATGCAACAGGCCAAGGGGACTATCGTAAGCACTGACTCGATGCCGACTGAGCAGGGAGCTTGTTGTCTTAATATTGGTCGCCCAAACTAACCACAGCGAATGGACATATGACGGTATTCACTTGGTAGGGAAAGAATTGCGGAGGATGCGAGATTGCTACCCATGTCTTCACAGGACCTATATAATCACTCGTCAGGTTACGACCAAGGTGATGGTATATGAGAAACAAGGGCGAAGGGTGGTACATTTCACGATCATGGAATACAGCTTGAGTGGGCTGATCGCACGATAGGTTATCGGGTGCGCACCTCAGCTAATACACTTCCCACTAGCAGACCGCATTCATGTGTTCCCCACAAAATTCTCCATCAACACAAGTTTTCGAGGCTGTCACTCTGGTAAATTTCAACACCATTGCCGTACCTCACGTTGGTATCCCGGGCCTCCAAATCGTGCAGTCCAGTATCTGGTCGTTCATTGGGTGTAATTTCATGTCGACAGGGCAATAATTCTATTGTACTGATTGGTGGTCTCCGAATGGCAAGACCCTGATCCAGGTACTCGGTGATCCAGGTCAGCTTTCATCCCTCCAGACGGTATCATATCCACTGGATGATATCGTACAGAACATATATTTTACCAGGCACTTCTTCTCTTCCCAAATATCGGGATATATGGGAGTGCGCAGATCACCAAATGACATCTCAGACAAGCACGCGACCAATGCTGAGTAACTCCACGTAACGTCAATGATCATACAGTGCCTTATGTTACGGCTGTGCATCGAGCTAACTGACCGTTTCGCTGGATATCGGGAAAATGGAATCAAAATGTGTATACTCCTGTTTCACAGCTATACAATCGCTATTTAAAGCGAGTTCCGGGGGGAACTACGAACGCGCCATTGAAACTTATTACATGTCTGACTCCCACAGCCCGCTTCTTCCAGAATTAGGCCATCTCCTGCAAGGGTCGCGAGCGCAGCACTACCCATACCACCAATATCACGACATTCATTTCTTGTCACTGTCGTGAGTTACATACTTCGGCCGATAATTCGTCTGTATATGCATGACTGACGAACATTCACCGCCGTGCAGCCACCGGAAGGTTCTGCGTCCTTTCTTTGAATTTCCCAGCGTCCGCCTCCAGCTAGACTGCGTCTGCTGTGAATGTGCTTGGACTGCAGATTGCTTCGCGGGATGCGGTGTGAGGGAAAACGAAAGTGGTGTCCTTGAAGTACTTGACTGAGGAATCACGGTAGCTTTTTGCTCGATGCTTTTTGGCCACTCAGAAGTACCAGCCCTCTTCCTTAGTCGTTGGTCAGGCGCTATATTCGTATTACGAGGAATGATGATTGCACTGCGGGATGATTCCTACGGCCTGCGAAAAGAAAATGAGACGTGATGCTATCGCGCACATTTATGCGCACTGAGACCAACAAAGCGGCAGAACTGGGACGAGCAAATGGTTGAGAGATGAAAGGCTCGTTGTTTTGATCAATATAAAAGACAATCATCAATGGCATCGGGTGTCATGGATAGTGTAATGCAAGGCGACATGTAGTAGACACCTAGGTATACATTCCATCTGTACGAGTTCACCCATACCGCTCAAAGCGAGTGTTGTCGTGTGGCCTCTCCTTTTTGATAATGTGTATACCATAATTTTGAAGCAAATCGTTTCTTACAACTCTTTCGATCTGGTGATCAATTAGCGAGGTAACAAACTTACTACGAAACTCTTACCTTGTTCAGCATCTTCTCGCACCTTGCGGCACATGCAAGCATATATTCTTGGCTCTCCAAAATGCCCTCGACTATTCTCCTTTCTTCCGCATTCAGAGGGGCTGTCCGAGCCTTGTTCTCGATGTCTGTAGAGTATTGTAACGGCAATTACACAGAAAGACTAAATAAGAACTCACCTGAATCAGACCGATGGTGCTGAGATGTTGATGCACCCAGAGAGGCTGGCAGAAACTCGTCCTCAATGTCTGTAGAGCACGGTAAGTGATGGCAGTGACGACAATGACCTGGAGAAAGAGATGATGAACTTACCCGAATCAAACAGACGGCGCCGCTTAGATGTCGGCAATGCATCGAGTGAGGCTGACGGAAACTGGTTCTCTTCGTCTGTAGAATATGGTCAGTGACGACAATTACCTGGAGAAACAGAGGATGAACTCACCTGAGTTAAACCGATGACGCCGTTTAGGTGTCGGCAATGCGTCGAGAGAGGCTGACGGAAACTGCTTCTCCTCGTCTGTAGAGCATGGTCAGTGACGACAATTACCTGGAGAAGCTGGAGATGAACTCACCTGAATTAAACCGACGCTTTCTTCTGAACTCTGCTCTTCTGTTTTTCTTCCAAGTTGTGTTCTGCATCACTCTGGTGTCAAGAAGATGAATGGGAAAGGGGACTAGATTGACTGACTTAGGAGTGGGAATCGGAATAGGACTTATATAAACACTCGGGAAATGCCGAGTTCCGACTGCCCCAACAGAGCACAACCAAGGCTCGCTCAGCTACGAAGACCCGCGGACCTTGCTTGATACTGAATAGGTAAGTTTCGCGGTTTGTTCTGATGATATCCAGTGTGTTTTCAGTTCTATTCGCATCGATCTCAGCGCTTGGTACGTCCCAGTACTTGTTCGATGCGTCCGCATGGCTTCCAACGCTATCCGTCTCATCTCCACCGCATCTCGTGCCTCCAGACACTGCGCGTGCCATCGCCATGGTTAGGCCTGTGCATGTCAATGTACAATCATTTAGGCACTCATAAACACACCATTTAAATGGAGAACCAATGAGAACATGATGTAGTATGTACCACAACCTTCGAAGAAGCTTGGATCATTCGCAAGGATACTGCCAGTCTGCTCGGGGTCAAGCCATGCAAAGATGCTCTGGTCGTTGGATGCCTGGATGATTTCCAGCTGTAGACGGTGAAATGCTTTCTTCCATTCTCCATACAGCATCGGCGTATTCACTGGCCTTGGATAGCTCTGCGCTGCTTCCCTTGTCGTTACAGCAAGTATCGACCCATAACCACTTATATCCGTCCTTCTTCGCCTGCTTCCAACTCTGGAGGATCTTTTGATAGCCATCACGCTGGCGAATTTCGTCTCTCTCCTCCCCTTCCATCTTCGCGAGCTCGACCATTTCAACATAGTCCACTTCTTGCGCGATCCATCGATGAGATAGAATCGCATACTCTGCTATTTCATCATCGCCAAAGTCGAGGACTTTGCTTCTACGATCCACTCGCTTTCCCTCTCTTATCAAACTCTCCCTCCGTCTCAAGGAAAACTTTTAAGTTGATCAGGCTCATGCTGCACAAGTGCGCATCAGCGTCGATGGGATATCAACTGTGAATTGCATCATGGCATACCTCTAACCGAGTTAGTGATGACCGAAGATTGGACACGGTTGCTGAATCGAAACGGTAGGGGTGTAGTTGTGGTGATACACTCGGAGAGTTTGTTGTTGAATGCTGTGCGTAAAACCACACACGAAATCTACTGCGTCGTGACGAGTATGTGGGCATCTGATGTTCTCGCTGGGGTAGGGATACCCCGGCGGAGGCGACTTGGAGCTAGACATCGAGGCAACCAGAAGAAGTGGAAACATTATCTAGATGGGCTGATGCAATGACCGGACTGGAATGTGTAGGTGAAGGGCAGGCCTGCCTGTGGGCCAGAGGTATGTATGCGCAGTTGTCCCCCCCCCCCCCCCCCTCAGAGGCTGACTGAACATACACATTACTGTGTTGGTTATCAGGAAATGTGCTACTCACTACTCGGCCAATTGGCTTCCCGAGACTGAGACCACCTGGTGACCCTTTACCACCTAGTTTTCCCCTGCCACCAGGAAGGCAGCCTCCGCATGGCCCGCTGCATGAGGAGGAGCCAGCACATGACTGGAAAAGACCCCAACCGAGGTGTGTGGGGCGTATAGAGCCATACTTGGGCATATGACGTGCCACGGCATGTTGTATCCAATTGCCCTTCATTTCGCAATCTATAATTCACAGGGGAGCGGAATCCACAGTAGGGTCAGATTGTTAGAGGTACTCATCCCCATAACATTTCTACCCCGTGCACAACTCAGGCATTCAGGACCGACGTGGTTCCTCAGCATTCCGGTTGACCTTCTCAGTTAGCTGGACGACTCAAATCTGTGCGCACTGCGCACCTTCCTGTGCCGAACTGCACGCATCATGCGAAAGGGGACTGCCACATTCAGAATGTGACTAATTATTACAAGCGGTAAGATTGCTCTTTCTGTGTATCTACCAAACAGGGGTAAGGCTTGGTTCGGCGTCAACACTATCAGTGTTGACACGAAGCGGGGGGCCGAACAGTGATAACAAGCGACTCTACAAACTCGGTTCTGCAAGCGTCTATGCATGACCACATATAAGTTCATGGGGTACGTTCTTCTTCTGCGGTTCAATCCCAGGTGTCCACCATGTTGCGATGGGTGGCTACGTGGTGCACGCTCGCGAGCCTTTGCGCCTTTCAGCGACCAAGTCATGCTACTCAGGTACCGCTGGCTGCACAGACTGGTCCAATCGATCATAGTGATCCCCTCGCCCACTGGCCCCTGAATGAACCACCAAATGTGAACTCAACGGGCCACCTCGTGTTCGAGACGGTGAACTCGTTATTGCAACATTGGCCGAATACACGGATGCGAAATGGTCATTACCGATTGAGACTTGTTCGCTTCTTCGGCTCACATGCTTCATGTATGCACAGGTCACAACATCGTACCAAGCACGATCCCACCAGGGACACTCTTATACCATGGGACAGGAAGAAAGGAAATACCCGCTGGCCATGAGTGGGTGGCATTAGACCCAGAACATGCCACGCCATATTGCAATCGTTTTGGAGAGGAAGAGTGCTGGCTTCTAACGCTAATTACGACACGTCCTTTGAAGGTCCTTTATTTTGACGGATCCAGCGGTGCAAGGACATCATTGGGGACGTTGGATACCGAAGATCTTGTCGCTTGGGGTGAGATACGACCGGATCGGAAATTCGACGATGAACAGAAAGTCCAACATCTGTGTGCATGGAGCAAGGAATACGGCGTTGATGGTTTTGTGAGGTAGGTAATTGTACATTGCGAGGGGTGGGCATCTTATGACCTTGGTCGTGTTGCAGGATGGAAGTGTCCTTGTGAGTATTCTTTGGTTTTGTATTTATTGAGTTCATATTATCCAAGTGAGATGGCTCTCTGCAGCTTCGCGTCAGGCATCAGTGTCGTCTCATTCCTGAATATTGCACACAACGATGAAATATTCGGTCCTATAGCTACGGCTGGCTTCATGAGGGCTGGGTCCTGGCACAACCGATTTCCGGGAGAAACTCGAGTCCGGATCGACCTTTCTGGTCTTGTGTCGTTTTATGATACAGACCTCGCACCGTCCCTCGTATCCGCGCGGTTCGGACAGGAAAGATGGGACCATCGTCTACAAAATATATCCAAAGAGGACACCACACGGGTGACAGCTCGGCTGCAAGAGATCTTGACCCGGCCCGTGGGCCATGCCTCCAGTGGCATCGACTGGATGACCCTGATACACGTTATCACCGACCGCTATACTGAACGCCTTGAACTCGTGCAATACCTGGTCAACTCGACTGACAATGCAGACCCCGAGAGTCTGCTCGAATATGCCAAGAAAACACAGGTGGAGCTGCGGGTTATGTTGCGACCCTATATCTTGTCCAATATCACCCTACTTGCAGAGGGAATAGGGGCCGCATCACTGAATTGGGCACGGCCTGTCTTTAGGCTCTGTGCTACGACCCATATCCGTGGCTTGGATACCAAAGCTATGACAGATTCGGAAAAGTTGTTATTGAACGCTGTCCGTGAAACAACACGTGAGATCTGCCGCGTCATCACAGGCATATGGACATCTGGCGTTCTTGCCGGGATCGATGAGCGCCTTGACGGACGTGACTCAGAGTTGGATATCGAGGCAGTTAGGGTTCTGATGAAGACTTGGAAGAATGATATCAATGGGCTGATGCAATGGCTAGATTGGAACATGTGGGTGAAGTGCAGACCTGCATGTGGGCCGGAGGTGCGTATGCGTAGTTGCTTCCTCCTCACGAACTAACTGAGATCTGTCACTAGGAAATGTGCTACCTTACCACTTGGCCAATTGGATTCCCTTTGGACGAAGTGGGACCAACAATCAGATGGCACTCGTTTCCTGTAGTGGATGACTGGAAAAGACCCCAACCGAGATGTGTACGGGTGATAAGCCCCTACACAGACTGGTGATATATCATTTGTCCTGGTGGCATCTGAGGATATTTCTTTACAAGCGCTCCTTTCCTACGGACGTGCAGAGCTACGATAATAGGGGGGGATACTACATTCATAGTGTCTTGTCTGTCATTTGTAGTAGAGAAGATAATACGGGAAAGAGCTGTATATAATTGGCCATGTGCGAACGGGTCAATGCAAAGGTCGAGAGCAGTCTTTGCTAATGTGGGACCTTGGAAGCCATTCAACAGGTAGTCGCATACACGAGAAGAAGCCTGAGGGAATTGCCCTCATTGAGGCTTGGACGGTTCGAAGGAAATACGTAGGAAGCAATGTGTTTGGTTGCTTTGGAGCAAACAGACTTCTGACAGGCAGAGGTTGTAAGTCCTATTGGCGATATCAATTGAATGCAAGCAGATCAAGTGAATGTCACAAATGTTAAAACTTAACAGCAAACAATAAGTTGGATTAAGATCAGCGGAACTAACGACATGTGTGCAAGCAGAAAATGAATATATACAGTCTTCGAGAGGTCTCGCGAAAGTACTAAAAACTGAGGCAACGAAATCCTCAGTGACAGTAGGCACGTAAACCTCATATTTCCAGTAGCGTTCTTATCAAAACGAAAAGGTGAAGCATCTTGCAACCCAACGATGTCATTAAAGATAGAGCAGCTAGCCCATGTCGGATGATGAGAGACACTGTAAGGAACGGACACGATACAGCTACGAAACACGATACTATACTCACTCAAGACACTCGAGAGAGCCCCGGATGTTGGTGAGGATGCCTATGGCACACCTCGGGGTGAGTTACGACCGATACCAGGTAACTGGAGGCTGCGGTGTGATGTCGTTCCCTACTACGCATGCAGAGTCACCACTGCGATGCAAGGCAGGACAGAACACGTCAAGACTGCAAGGTTTATTTCATATCGTGATCAGTGTTCTCACTCCACTCTTCTAGCTGTAAAACCAATGTATTTTTGGCGTCGTACCCTACGCATGCATCACCACGATATAAAGTTATACTCAACGCCCTGCTAAACATTGAGAACAATGGCGTAACAGCAGGACAGAACTGCAAGAGTTGGTTTTGTTCACCATGTTGAGGGAATTCATTTACAGTAAACTGGTGCCACGGTGGTCCAAAGAAGGAAACGTTCAAGCTCTAACTGCTCGCGTCCTCGGAATCTCAAGGTTCAAGCATTCTTAGCTTCATTCCCTAAACGTTTCCTACGCCCACGATGTAGTGCTACTTATATAGGTCCGCCCCAACCATGAGGCGGAAGTAGAACTTCGTTACTACGCACTTCTGGCGCCTCAGCAAGTATCATGACCACTGAAGCCATCTACGCACTCTTCCCCGATTCCAAGTTTGTTCATGGTGGTGACCATTTAATGCATCGTAGTGTAGGGGCTTTCTTGGCAGTGGTCCAACGTCTGCACCAGGAAATAACCGTTACGGATTGCAAAGTTTATAACCCCTTGCCTCCCTTTTTGGGCCACCGACATGAGTTTACAATGGTGGTAGCAAATGTTGACGGTGAGGGTCACTTTCACTGTTTGATAACGCCTAATGTTTTGTCATGTCGTCTGACACTACACCACAGGTAAAGAAGTTCAAATAATTTTCGAACGCATGGGAAACATCAAAACTCACATCGAGGAGTCGATGGTCACCGTCCATCTAGGCTCGTGAGTGCAGACTTGCATGCTTTTTGGGCTACCACCAATGCCGCTGACAGGATTCAAGACTACTTCGCACATCATTTCGGCATGACATCCCCTCCCAAATATACTTGCCATCTCACTTGGAAAGGAGAAGATGCCCCGAAACTACATTGTCTTGCAGAGAGTGCTAAGAAGATCTCAAAGATGATCGAAGATGACGTCTCGCTGGGCAGGATTAAACCTCATCAGTGCTCACTCTTCGCAAGGTCGGTGCTTGCTGTCATGACGACTTTATTTCCCGGATATGTGATGGTGCAGCCTGGGCCTGTGGATGGGCCTCTTAATCATTTGTATGGGCTGTTGTATTCGTGGTTTGATAAACGAAATTATGAGGTGTTGAAAGTCACGCAGGGTGTTTTGAGAGAACTAGGTGAGTACGCTACGTCGCAGGTCTCGAGTTCGCCAACGACTAATATGGATGTTAGAGTCGCCTCAAATCTCCCCATCGAAGCAAACGGAAAAACTATTGGCACAGATTTAGTACATATGGCTGCCGCCGATCTGCAAACTCTCTTCTTTCATGCGTATCTGAGTCATTTATGTAGTCACCTTGCTTAAACATACAGGTCACTGGGAGTGGAAATTGTAACACTTTTCTTTCATTTTCCATGAATATGCTGGTTTCGACTGCTGTTCAAGGTCCTCATCATATGTCCAATAAGTTAGAATCAATGTGTTTGCAACATTAACACAAGCACACTATCAACCAAATGAACACATTTGAGAGACGTACCCACAAAAACTGCGTGACAAAGAGGCACAGATCCACCGTTGATTCCTGACGAAAGCGATCCAATATCACAGTTACGAACGATGCGACACAATAAATACTAACACGGGTACCACCGGCGGCACCAGAGACACGTAGTCTGGTGACCATACTGTCTATGAAGCGATAGGAGCAACCGCTGGGACGAGAGGTCGACACATCTCCTTAGATACAGTAGAGGGCAGTTGAAAGCCCCTGAGATGGTTGTTTTGTGGCAGTGCAGCGACGCGAACGTGTTTGTCGCCTACGTGTCCTTCCAAGGGCAGTCCTTCATCCCACCCATCCACAGCGAACAAGAACAAGAAAAAGCAATGGACATTCTGCACACGCAGCTTGCAACCTTGCAGCAAAGACTCTCCTTCGTTGCGACAGACCCAATCGACTGGAAATTCTATGTCCAAGTTTCCTCTTGGGCAGTCGCCCTCTTTGAAACCTACTTGTTGTGCGTCATGCCGTGCATAACAATATACACCGTCAATCTGACGTGTTCCATGTAGGCTCCGCCAGTACCCTCTGTATATTAAAAATGCACCCCCAAAGGTCTTGGAGAACCACTTTGACACAGCTGTGTTCCGCAAGTCCCAGAACTACGGAATGGACAAGGCGCGGTTTTCGCTCGCTACCGGGCTGATGAAGCAGATCATCGACTCCAACCTGATCTCTATTGGATTCTATGCATTCGCATGGGATTTCGGGGGGAAGATCATAGGTTACTTTGGTTATGGGCCCGAATACGAGGTGAAAAGATCCATTCATCAAATCTCTTGTTCATTGACTCAGTATTGAAACATCCATAGATTACACAATCCCTCGCATTCACTGCCATTATCTTTGTGGTGACTTCCATCCCGGCCATACCCATGTCCATATATGAGACATTTGTGCTCGAGGAGAAACACGGATTCAACAAGACGACACCCGCACTGTTTATCACTGACCTCCTCAAAACCTGGGCACTCGCATTCGCCATCGGTGGACCATTCGTTGCCGCCTTTCTTTACGTGTTCAAATGGGCCGGAGATCGCTTCGTTCCGTGGCTCATGGCTTTCCTGTGAGGTGTCCCTCCTGATTTATGCTGGCTGATGTACTGATAAGGCAACCAAGGCTGGCCTTCCAGATGTCCATGGTCATCCTCTACCCAACCGTGATCCAACCGTTATTCAACAAGCTCTCGCCTCTCCGTACGGGCGAGCTGCGCTCCCGCACTGAGGCTCTGGCTGGGAAACTCAAGTTCCCCCTGAAGCACCTCTATGAAATCGATGGCTCGAAACGCAGCTCGCACAGTAATGCGTACTTCTTTGGTCTTCCATGGGTGCGTGTATCCCCCTTTTTCTTATGCACGCCCGGATTGTTGAAAAATGTGTGAGTACAGAGCAAGCACATCGTTATCTTCGATACCCTCATCAAGGAGAGCAAACCTGCAGAGGTGGAAGCCGTACTAGGTTGGTAACCACCCGCATATATTCCGTCTCCTTACCTGACTGCCAATTAGCCCACGAGCTCGGACACTGGTACCACATGCACCCCACCAAGCTCCTGTGCATCTCCCAATTGCACATCTTCACCATTCTCGCATTTTTCCCTGCCTTCCTTCATGCACCGCAGTTCCTCCGCTCTTTTGATTTCTCTGCCAGCGTCGCCTCTCGCCCCCCGACAATCGTCGCGTTCTTACTGTTCCAGGTACGCATCCCCCTTTGTATGCGATGCTGCGGATTATGAAAATATATCGTTTTAGATGATCCTGACACCGCTCGAGGCGGTCGTGAGTATGGGCTTCAACTTTATTTCGCGCCGCTTCGAATGGGAGGCAGATAGGTTCGCGTGCGAGCTACAGGATCGTGTTGGGGACCCATCGATGGCCGATATGGGCGACAGACTTGGGCGCGCACTCATCACGCTTCATGTCAAGAACCTGTCGACAGTCTGGGTAGACTGGCTGTGAGTCCCGTTCGTGTCCCCGGCGTCACTGGCTCATGATTTCTTTGTGTGTAGTTACTCGGCATACCACCACTCTCATCCTACACTGACGGAACGGTTGAAGGCGTTGGAGGCATTCCGGGCCGAAAGAGACGAAAAGGTCAGGAAGACATTGTAAAATACCATTACCGATATATGTGGCTACCAAAATGTAACTACTGGGGTACAAATGCCATGATGTCACTAATAAGCTGTTTGAATTCTCTATAATTACCCTTCCAAAACCCGAAGTCAGAACTCGTTCGCCTCATCCCCGAGTCCTCTATCAGCGTGGTAGTTCATTGCGTCTGCCCTACCTCGTTCTATATCCACACTATGCAGAACAGGTACAGCAAGCCACACCATGAACACGAGGAAAAAGAACGCATAGCGAATGTTGCCCGTTGCGTCTGAGATAAGTCCGACGATCAGCGGACCCAAAAACGAACTTGACTGGGTGGTCGGCATGTCAGTACGCCTGACAGGAATGTAAATGCGGACGTAGCTACCTTGTCTGTGACGGCGAACAACGCATACCATCGCGCTTCTTCGCCTTTCGGTATAAGTTCCGCATAGCACGCCCGTGCATAGCCTTGAAACGCGCCATACGCAAAGCCTGTCCAAAATAACTCCATCAAGATGCTCATCACACCCCAGCCGTACGTACCAAAATATATCGCAAGGCCAAACATCTCCCCGGGCGTGGTGAGCCCGCCAAATGGCAGATTGTGCTTGACGAACGGGATGAACCCGAGACACCCGTATGCAGGTATGCACGATACCGCGAGAGCGAGGAAGATGACGATGCGCAGGTTAGACCAGCCCAGTCTGCGCTGGATGTGGGGGAACGCCAGCGAGCCGACGATGCTCATGAGGGGTGCGAGGATGCCGATGAGGACGAGCCCGGAAGGCGCCATGTGCAGCGTTGTCTTGCCGAACAGAACGGCTGCGCCGGTGATCGTCGTAAACCCTGTTTTTACGCACATATATTCATTTGTGCTCATGGAGAGTGATGGTAAAAGATGACTGACCGTCAGAGAGGAGGAACCATGCGGCAAGGTATCGGAAGGTGTGTTGTAATCGTTTGATCTGGCTCCAGCGCAGCATCTCTCCCAGCCGTTTCCACGCTGCGACGACCTCACCCAGTACAGTCCAGTCCTGGTCGTCTTCCTTGATAGATGCAGAACCGGGGTGCAACGCCTCGTCAACGTGGGCGGCGGCGGACCCTGTGCTACGCGGGAGCCACAAAGCCGCAGGTATAGAGAATACTGCCCACCAGACACCACTCAGGGCAATGGCGAAACGGATCGAAAACGTCGATCCGTGCAGCTTTGTCACAGGAATGATCGCCAGGAGCAGAAGAATGATGCTTGCCCCGCATCCAGACGCGATGCCCAGCGAGGAGATGCGCGAGGTAGCGCGGGAGAGCGCAACGTTAAATTCGTCACTGTCCTTGAGAGAGGCAGATGTGCCCAGTAGAGGCATTATTGCTGACTCGTTCCCGCCCGACGAAAGTTGTTCGCCGTCTGTCTCTTCCTCCGACGCACGGATATGCGCGGACTGGGAGGACAATCCTTTGGAGTTGGTTCGTGCTAACATGACCTCTGGAGAAGCGCTTGCAAGGGCGGGCAGGTATGCGTTCATGGCGACGGAAGACGTTCCAAAGCCAACGTTGGCACAGATAGCGAACACGGCCACGAGGATCCATAGCGGTGATGAAGATGACAGCGATATGAAAAGCATAGCTGAGAAGGAACCGATAGCAGCGAATATGAGGAGGAGCGGTTTTCGGCATGTCGCTGGTGGTGAGAGGGATGAGTTGGTATTCCGGGCATGGATGATACGGTGGATGAGCGGGACTCACGCCGGTCTGCAATACTGCCCATGGAGACGACCATCAGGGCCTGCAACGCCACTGATATGGAGTAGACGTAGAGACTGTACGGATTGTCATTAGCTGAGCGCTGGGATAGGCCAATCACCCACCTGAAGCTGGCAGTATCGATCCACGCCCACCCGATCTTCACCGCACACCGTTCCATCGCAGAAGTTTCAACATTACTCTGAGAAGACATACATGGCTTGACATAGTCCGGGTGCAAGTACCCATTGTCTCTGGCGAACTGCTCCAGGCAGATGGGCAAGAAGAGGGTGAGGGAGACGACGGCGAATACTTCACTGCATAAGCACGGGGTAAACAGACGTGAGTGGTGGGGTAGGTATTCAGTGCACTTACCTCGCGAATGCATAGCTCAGCCAGCCCAGCAGTTGTCGTTTATACGAGCTACTCATCGTCGTCAGTCGCAGACGCCCACTGAATGCGGCCACATACTAATTCATACAATTAGCTCCTGTCCAGTAAGTAGCATCATGATGTAGCTGTTGTCATAAGCCCTTGTATTTTCGTTCGCCTCTGTTCGCCTCCAGGCTCTATCGTGCATGCAGTACATGCATACAAGCGCTCCATTCCTACGGACGTGCGGAGTGCCACCTGCTGGGAAGTGTTCGAAACCTCCCCCACTGACACCAATTCCAGCAAAGGAGAAGAGATTGTTGACAACGCGACTATATTCAATAAGATGTCGGCGCTGAGAGGGATTTTTCAGCAAAGCTTGCATACGATGGGGAAGAGCTTGCAAAGGGGGTACTACATGACTGCTATATCAGCAGCAGACTTCCGTCGAAAGTAGGAAGGCTCCGTAATGCATGCAGTGACGGCTCCATGTAGGCTGAGGATTTATAGGTACAGGAGGTCGTTGTCGTAACAATGTCCACCATGGATCAACCCAGTGACATACTTTCAATGATCTGCATGTATCGAATGCAGAGGAAAATCACACAGCAGGACATGAACGACCATTCAGTGGCTCTCTTTGATTGAGCTCAATGTCGATGGAACTGGTGTATTGTCATCACCATCACCTTCATATCGCGCTCGTTTTCCTTTTCCCTTTGCATACCAATCGAACTGTTTTAATTTTGACGACGGAGGTGACTCTGTAGCAGGGCCTGCCAGCTCTGCAGGTCCGAACGTAACATCTTGAATAGCAATCAAGCAACAATCTCCATCAATGCGCTGAAGAACCCCCTGGACGGAGATATGTTTGCCTACAGCTGGCATTGGAATTTTTGAAACGAGACGTCGGATAGCAGCATGTGATACGAATGGTTTGCTGAGCTACAGCCGCCCATTGGACGATGTCGGCGAGATCAAAGCCAAGATGACGCTCTACATCAGTGGTAGTAGAACGCATGACTTTACCACAAGACACCAAAAGCTCGACTGCCTGTGGGTAGTCGCTGCGGCTCCCAATTGAAAGGTATGACATTAGACGAAAACACTGCAAATGGAAAGGCACTCACGCAGTTAGCGTACAGCTGCAATGAAGCGTCGTCGTCCTGCACGCTTGCACTCTGTGCAAGCACCGCACGAGCAACGTCAAATTAATCATGATGTAGATATCGATGTGGCTGCCAAAATGGAAATACTGGGGTACAAGTGCGAATGCCATGGTGTCACTAAAAAGTTGAAATTCTCTAAAATTACCCTTCCAAAACCCGAAGTCAGAACTCGTTTACCTCATCCCCGAGTCCTCCATCAGCGTGGTAGTTCCTTGCGTCCGCCCTGCCTCGTTCTACATCCACACTAAGAAGAATAGGCACAGCAAGCCATACCATGAACACAAGGAAAAAGAAGGCATAGCGAATGTTGCCCGTTGCGTCTGAGATGAGCCCGACGATAAGCGGACCCAAAAACGAGCTCGACTGTGCGGGTAAAAAGATCGGCATGTCAGTGCGCCTGACAGGAAGGAAAAGTGAATGGAACTACATACCTTGTCAGTGACGGCGAATAACGCGTACCATCGCGCTTCTTCACCTTTCGGTATAAGTTCTGCATAGCACGCCCGTGCATAGCTCTGAAACGCGCCATACGCAAAGCCTGTCCAAAATAAGTCCATCAAGATACCCATCACACTTCAGCCGTACATACCAAAATATATCGCAAGGCCAAACATTTCCCCGGGCGTGGTGAGCCCGCCAAATGGCAGATTGTGCTTGACGAACGGGATGAACCCGAGGCACCCGTACGCAGGTATGCACGATACTGCGAGAGCGAGGAAGATGACGATGCGCAGGTTAGACCAGCCCAGTCTGCGCTGGATGTGGGGAAACGCGAGTGAGCCGACGATACCCATGAGGGGTGTGAGGATGCCGATGAGGACGAGCCAGGAAGGCGCCATGTGCAGCGTTGTCTTGCCGAACAGAACGGCTGCGCTAGTGATCGTCGTAAACCCTGTTTTACGTGCATATATTCATTTGTGTTCATGGACAGAGACGGTAAATAAATAAAAAAGAGTGGGGTGACTGACCGTCGGAGAGGAGGAACCATGCGGCAAGGTATCGGAAGGTGTGTCGTAGTCGCTTGATCTGGCTCCAGCGCAGCATCTCTCCCAGCCGCTTCCACGCTGCGACGACCTCACCCAGTACAGTCCAGTCCTGGTCGTCTTCCTTGATAGATGCAGAACCGGGGTGCAACGCCTCGTCAACGTGGGCGGCGGCGGTCCCTGTGCTACGCGGGAGCCACAGAGCCGCAGGTATAGAGAATGCTGCCCACCAGACACCGCTCAGACCAATGGCAAGACGGATCGAAAACGTCGATCCGTGCAGCTTTGTCACAGGTATGAGCGCCAGGAGCAGAAGAATGATGCCTGCCCCGTAGCCAGACGCGATGCCCAGCGAGGAGATGCGCGAGGTAGCGCGGGAGAGCGCGACGTTAAATTCGTCATTGTCCTTAAGAGAAGCAGATGTGCCCAGTAGAGGCATTGTTGCTGACTCGTTCCCGTCCGACGAAAGTTGTTCGCTGTCCGTCTCTTCCTCCGACGCACGGACATGCGCGGACGGGGAGGACAGCCCTTCGAAGTTGATTCGTGCTGGCATGACCTCTGGAGAAGCGCTTGCAAGGGCGGGCAGGTATGCATTCATGGCGACGACAGACGTTCCAAAGCCAACGTTGGCGCAGATAGCGAGCACTGCCACCAGGATCCATAGCGGTGACGAAGACGACAGCGGAAGGAAAAGCATGGCTGAGAATGAACCGATAGCAGCGAATATGAGGAGGAGCGGTTTTCGGCATGTGGCTAGCGGTAAGCGGGATGAGTTGGCATTCCGGGCATGGATGATATGGTGGATGAGCGTGACTCACGCCGGTCTGCAATACTACCCATGGAGACGACCATCAGGGCCTGCAACGCCACTGATATGGAGTAGACGTAGAGACTGTATGGATTGTCATTGGGTTTCAGAGCGCCGGGATGGGCCAATTCATCCACCACGCACCTGAAGCTGGCAGTATCGATCCACACCCACCCGATCTTCACCGCACATCGTTCCGTCGCAGAAGCGTCACCATTACTCTGAGAAGGCATACATGGCTTGACATAGTCCGGGCGCAGGTATCCATTGTCTCTCGCGAACTGCTCCAGGCAGATGGGCAAGAAGAGGGTAAGGGAGACGACGACGAATACTTCACTACATGAGCACAGGTAAACAGACGTGAGTGGTGGGGTAAGTATTCAGTGCACTTACCTCGCGAATGCGTAGCTCAGCCAGCCCAGTAGTTGTCGTTTGTACGACGAGCTACTCATCGTTGTCAGTCGCAGACGCCCAAATGCGGCCACATACTAATTCATAGAATTAGCCCCTGTCCAGTAGTATTGAACAGTTCAACAAGTTATGGAAGTTCTCGCTCATCTGAATACGACACGGCAAGACTAGCCCCACGGGCGAACTGATCCCTCCCACTACTACCCTTTCCTGATTTTACGTTGTCCATAGGAATCCTTTCCCGGTGATCAGAGTGCATCAACCCTTGTTTTCACCACAGTTGCCTGTTTTCGCCGTGCCTGTAGCTGAGCCAGCTCTGTGAGTTAGATTCCTTTCCAGCTTGTAATTTCTCTGAACTTTAAGAGGCGCTGCGTCCAACACAAAAGTGTATCGGAGTCTCGCAGTCTTCGAGCGAGTCAATTTTGCAAGATTGAGAAGGCTACTTGATCATAGTAGTACTAATAAACATTCCGACCGTGACAGCTTGCTTGGCAGTATGTCCCTCGCTGCTGAGAAGCGGAGTGAAGAGTTGGGCATCGGTGATTCAATCACAGGGATAGCAACGAGGAACGCCATTTCAGACTTTTCGTCCGTTCTCAACAAAGCCCTCGGAGCTGGTCTTCTCACCCCAGACCAGATCAACATCTTGCTTAGCCTGGTCAAGTAACTTTAGGAATTATACGCCGATCGTGTCCAGGGTAATCATGATTTACATAACAGGTCCCCCGTTGATGCTCTGAGCGGTTACACCTTGATCAGTGTCCGTTTAATCAAGAGCTTCATGCACCTGTCGTGGCGGGTCGCAGCCCAGTCACTGATGGGGCGAACCTCAGTGACATTGGAGCAGTTTTGTTTAACCTCCTTGCAGGAGTTTTGTCTGGCACCATCGACTTGCAGACTGCGCAGGCTGACCATGCGAGTACTATGATGATGACTTTCTCCCTCTCGTGATGCTGAAGCCTATCTCTGTGATAGATCTTTACTTGACCCTGCGCAAGTTACAGGTCAACTTCAGTGTCAGCACGTACCAAGGTCATGTAGTAAGTCTGACATTCATGACAACGCTGTCCCGAGCATTCTTGTGGTCTGGATGACAGTGAGTAACTCAAGTTCTTGCTATACACCTTCACTTTTGATGGCGGATACACGCGATGTTTAGCTAGTGCATCCAGCGTACCCTTGCAACGGAAACATGGCTACCATGCTCCTGATGACACATCCGTCAATCAGACTGCCTACGAAAGTGCACAGAATCAGAGCTCGAAGGTGCGGCATAGTATCCCCCTGTGCACCTTCTCGAAGCCCACAGTACAGCTGGAAAGGTATTCGTTGTAGTGTGTAGTACAAGGACACCAAATATTACAGGCTCCACGTTTGCATTTCATTCGGGAAGGAGCAAAATCTCTGTCTGTAAGATGCGTTAGAAAGCGTTGAAGTAATGAGTACCATCGAACCACACCTCCAAGATTCGCCTTCACTTGCATCCGGGAGGTGCAAGACGACAACTCTGCCATCCTTGCCGTTGTTGAAAGCCCGGAAATCGTAATAAAGCACAACGTTCTCTTCTTCTATCTTGAACGTAAAAGTGCCATCAAGCAAGTTGGACCATCCGACAGTCAAGGCACCGCCATCTTTGAGGCTTCCACTAGCTGTTGCGATACGTATATTAAGGGAACTTAAGTAGAACTCAGTGCTGATGCCACAATCGACTGGATCAACTGAAAGGTGTATCTGTGTAAATTGGAGTATGTATTGTTAGTTGAATTTATCACGGCACTACTTATGCTCACTTCGAGTGCATGTGTGCTGCTCATATATTCGGGCTGAATTTGGTGTATCGACTGCTTCAAGCTATCAGGTGGCATAAGCCCTCCCTCTGACTTCTTTTATTCGAAGCGACTAACGCACCAAGCCCAAAGTTAATGTGGCGCAAATTCGTCATTGAAACACTTTACTAGGTAGCGGTATAGCCATGGGGACGGACATATGCTTCGTCAACATTGCATCCGTTGTCACAGGGAATTTGTTCAGTTTCACGGAAGCCAAACATCTGTGAGACGCCATCAAGGACTTGAGAGACTAAACCAGCAGATGCGACAAAAGTGATGAGAACGGAGATGACGAGAATATACTGGTGAAGACGCATGGAAATGTGTTGATTGAATATACGTTCTTATAAATTCGAGTCTTTGCAACGGTCCGACTTGGATGGGGGAGGAAGGAGAGTGGTGGCGTTGAAAATGAGTGCAGGACTCCATATGCCATGCGCAAGCCTTGAGGCTTCCTTTTGACAAGAGTTCCGTTTTCGAGGTCGTTTTGGTGCTGGTCGTTTGGAATTCGTTTTCGATGTTTTCGCGGTATCTCAAATACATGTAGCTGAGTTTTACATAGCTGTATTTGTCCTCCGCTGTACCAGGTAGGCTCGGTACCATCCGTTGTGGTGACGTACAGATCGGAAGCAGCTATGATAGCGCTCCCTCGATCGCTCATTTCGGGCACATCAACATCTTTTTGCCACAAACCGAACAAAAACGCTCATGACAAGTTCCATCTAAAATGATGCTTGGACAGAACGGAAGTGGTTTGAGTTGGATGTACGATAGGAATTATAATGGCTCGACCCTCGCATTTTGGTCCTGGGGGTACACAGCTACGTCAGGGGCATGAGATTCAGCGCTCGAGACCCACACATTGTACCCCTGTTCACAAGGTTCAGTGGCTCCCCTCATGCAGTCCAAAATACAATAGACCCAAGCGGAATATATATACCACAAACAATAGCGTCGAGTCCTTGATACATTAAGAAAGAAATAAACCTCGACAGCAATCCCTTCACAAGCTACCGCCAAACCCATATCAGTGGAACCGCGCCGCCGCCGCCGCCAATCTGGAAGAACCGGGGGGATAAGCACACGCTAGCTCCTCTCAGGGCCATCACGGCAACATGGACTCACTTGTTGTAGGTGTGCATCTATCATGTCACCTTCCTCCATCCCGAGCTGGGTTATTGTCATGAGTCACGAGGTTACTGCAGGACAGTGGTGGGAACATACCATGGCAGGGGTATCAACGCCGTTCAATCTGTTTCCCTCGTACACGAATTTCAGTGTCCCTATCGGCATCAATGCAATCATGATTAAAAGACGCGTCGTTCGCGTGGAAATAGCTATACCTGGCTCCTTTGCGAACCGTTTCTATTGGAGATGCCACCGCACAAAGGATGTAAGCACAGGGTCATGGAGCCTGTTGGAGAAACGCTCTGATGGCACTCACCTCGGCAACCTCAAATATTTTCTTGAATGGCATAGTCGATTTAACCTTGATTGTCACTTCTGTGTGGTCGCAAAACATCTCCTGAGTTAACATCTGCTCGTCACGTCAGGGTAAGAAATCATCGAGTACTGACGGGTTCCTTCGTGGTTAAGAACAAGGGACAATTTCGGCTTGACATCTTCGTCTTCTGCCATTTTTTTGCGCGTAGGAGAGGTGAAAGGAGCGTCTGGACAGTACACAATGTACAGTGGTACTCAATGGGTGTTATAGACAGCGACTTGAAACGCGTCTCATGACGCGTTGGAACTGTCTCGCATATTTCTCACGGGGTCACGTGCGATATGAGGACAATAATATTGGAGAGTCCACTCCCATGGAGAGGGTATACTACGCTCAAAAACCTAGGTACGTACATAGGATTAAAGTGAAAAGGTGAAAAGTACAATATGAGCGCAAGAAGGGCATGCATATAAGGAGTGGCGACTAAGAGAACTTCCATCTAAAAGGGCGGTGGTTTGAGCAATGCAAAGGTGAGCTGGGGGAACACTGACCGGTTGCCACAGTTGACGCATCTATGAGGAAAACAACATTGTGTTAGATAAGATAAACGCTCATGGACATCAATACTTACGTTACGAATGTCTTTCCGTGGCGAGATCATTATTATCAGCATCGAGAAATGGGCATTGGAGGGACTTACCGTCATCGGTTCGTCAGCACTCCTCGTTTGTGCTTGACGATAGCGGCACTTGCGCTATAGGAGACGTCAGATCGACATGAGGCACCCTCAGCAATTGTAAACTCGCCTGTTTACATCTGCCGCATTGGAAGCCTTCCGTTTCGGCTTCCTGTTGTCCTGCGCCGAGGGATTTGAACAAGTTCTCTTCTTTGATTTTTAAATCCGCTGCGCGTCTTTCCTCCGACATCATTTCCTAGTTCCACAGATCAGTGGCAAGCCAACTTCATCTAAAAGAAAGACGTACCTCGCTTGTCATTTTACTGAATTTTTCCGGAGACAGTTCTCCGCTGACAATGTTTTCACGAAGGGAAGGGTTTCCCTTATCCTTCAGGTTGACAAACAGGGACCGAATCTTGCCCTTGTATTCTCCATTTGTGTTGCCAAACTGCGCATACACCGCCTGTTCGACACCCTTTGCGCGGGTGATGATCAAGTCGGTCGCTACGAATGCGACATCAAGGGTTATAGAGATAAGAGATGCAAGTGGAATACTTACGAGCACCGGAATCGTATGCGAGACCATCGTAGATAAGTTCGGCGCATTTATCCCTCGTGTTGTCACCGGTGGTGGGAATCTTGACGCCATCGCTCTTAGCAGTCCTCGTCTCGGGCTTGCCGTTTGCTGCGGGAGACGCAGCACTCGCTGGTGTGACAGCGACAGATTGTTTGCGGGCTAAGTACGTGGAGTCAGGTCTGATAAGAGTACGGCAGTTGCCACATGGAATGAACGCACCTGGTGGCTTCCCATTGGCAGGCGTCTTGCTGCCAGACCCACCCTTTGCTCGCTCGACCTCGTTCTTCCACTTCTTCACGATCTCTTTGGCGAGGTCGGATACTTCCTTGGAATCGTGAGCTCTGAGCTTGCCGACTGCCAGACCAGCTTTGCTCTCCTGTTGCAAGAGCGCTATCAGGGGCGCCTACAGGACAGAGGAAGAGAATGAAATACCTACCCTTAGGATTGCTTCATTGACCTGAAAGTTTTTCTTGAGCAGTTGTAGAATAGAGATTCTTTCCTGTCGCAATGGATCTGTTAGCTCAGAAATGAAAATGAAAGGGAATACGTTAGAGGATAAAATTGACACACCTGGACTGTAGTTGCACTTTGGAGATCCTTCACTAGCTTTTTGAGCTCAACGACTTCAGACATCACGCACACTCTACAACTACGGCGATAATATCGGTACTTCTAACTCGAAATCCGCCACAGACGACAACCAGCAAGTCGGGGATGACAACAACGCGAACGAAAGACAGGTTTCCCTTCTTTTGGTGAAAATCAAACCTGTGCAAATAGACGACGTCCACTGCGGGTCTCCCAAAGACTAACATGTCGACAAGTGCACTTCCCCCGCTGGAGCCGCTGTTCAAGCAGAGCGCAAAGAGGACCCGAGACATATTCGCATCATGTCCAGACGACAGTCTAAAAGAAGAGGAAAACAGGTGCGAGACATGTTGTCGTGTACTGTCTCATCATTCATGTCTCCCCAGTGCCAGACTGCGGTTATCTGTCAAGATAAACGACGAATACAAACCATACAAAGAACTCCCACCCGCACTGCTCGCTCAACAGACCCCCGTCGGTCCGGCGCGACCCAATCAACAACGAAAAGCCATCACCGCTGGTCGTAAGTTCGCCCATGTATCAGCCCGTCAAACCACGTCTCACATTGGACACATGTAGCATCCAGCGACACGTCCATGATGATTGCTGCTATCGACAACACGCCAAAAGCCCAACCATCCACGTTCGCGACCGCAAACAAGCTCTCCGAGGCTCTCACACTGCACAAAACGACCCGCACGATCAAACCCAAGTTCCATCCACAATGGAAGCTTGTGCGCGTCATATCTGGGCACCTGGGGTGGGTGCGCAGTGCCGCTGTTGAGCCGGGCAACCAGTGGTTCGCAACCGGTGCAGGGGACAGAGTCATTAAAATATGGGATCTGGCGTCTGGCGAGCTCAAGCTGTCGTTGACGGGCCACATTTCTACGGTCCGTGGGCTCGCCATATCACCGCGGCACCCCTACTTGTTCTCGGCTGGTGAAGACAAGGTACGTCCAGTCCTCTCGGTATCCATTGCTGTGCCCTATATGCACCTTTTTCCAGATGGTCAAATGCTGGGACCTGGAAGTGAACAAGGTGATCCGGCACTATCATGGACATCTCTCTGGGGTTTATTCTCTCAGTCTACACCCGACGCTCGACGTGCTCGTCACCTCGGGCAGAGACGCATCAGCACGCGTATGGGATATGCGGACGAAAGCACAGATATACGTCCTGTCAGGTCACACCGCTACAGTTGCTGACGTCAAATGTCAAGAGTCGGATCCACAGGTCATCACAGGAAGCATGGACAGTACTGTCAGGTGAGTCGATCAATGTATGATGACATACACCCCCCTGCTGACCTGATGCGCCGCAAGATTGTGGGATCTGGCTGCTGGAAAGACCATGGTCACACTGACTCACCATAAAAAGTCCGTGAGGGCGCTCGCCATCCACCCAACCGAGTACTCCTTTGCGTCCGGTTCTGCCGGAGGGAACAACATCAAGAAATGGAAATGTCCCGAAGGCGCGTTCGTGTTCAATTTCTCCGGGCACAATGCGATCATCAACACATTGTCCGTCAACTCCGATGGCGTTCTGTTCTCAGGAGGTGCGTGACTACCTGCTTTGTAAAAAAAAAAAAAAAAGTTCGGGTGATTGATTTTTCCTCCCTAGGCGATAACGGTACGCTCACTTTCTGGGACTACGACACCGGCACTGCCTTCCAAAATCTCGACGATGTGCCACAACCTGGTTCTCTCGAGGCTGAAGCTGGCGTGTTTTGTTCGACGTTCGACATGACTGGGACCCGACTTATCACGGGTGGAGCGGATAAAACCATCAAGGTCGGTATTTACCATCTCATTTGGCTCTGTTTTTATCTGACGATTATTCCCCCAGATATATGCAGAGCAGTCACGATGATGATCGTTATCTGTCCTTTATATCCTCGTGTATCTTTATTGCGACAAGTTCTACCTAATAAATACATGTTGTACCAAACAACTCACAGGACCCTCGCAGAAATGAAAAGAGCCCGTGTACATGCGTAGCCCAACCGTCCAGCTACATCTCCCCATATGTCTATCTATGGTCAACGATCGATAATCGTACAGCAGTCCACATCAAGTGTGTGCACATGATATATCCAAATGAAGGGGTACAAAGATGTAGGTACCAAGAATCACGATCAGGTATCAAAAAAAGTCAAGATCGCAGTCCCAAACACAGGTTGAAAAAAAGACAGCCATGGCATCAAAGCAAATGGAGAGCAAAAGTCCCGACAGAAGGAAGAAAGGAAAACATGTGGGGCGAACACTTTTTTTTTTGTCCGCGGGAAAACCGACTTTAGCGAGCCACGACCTCGGGAGGTCAAGTGCAGAGAGAGAGAAAGATTTAGCCGCATTAACCGGCCCAACCTTGCAACGAGCTAGACGTTGCACTACTGAGGATGGGAAGGTTTCCGTTGCTCCCGCCAGCTACTGGCTGGACAGAGCAGGCACTATAACTTTGCATCGGTGCTGCCACCTGTTGTGATTGTGGCGGTACAAAAGGCCCGTATGCTGCGAGGAAAGGAAGCAATTAATTTAATACAACGGCAGTCGGTTGTACCACGAGATGATGCAAAAATCAGCAAGCGAGTCGTGTCACGAGGAAGAAAGTTGGACGTACACATACCATCCACCATGTAACTGTTGCCTGACGTAAATGTGGAAGGCTGGGTAACTGGCGAAATCTGTAGAGCTGCCTTCAGTTTGGCTGCAGTCGCAGCCTCGAGTTCTGGTGAAAAGATGAAGGGGGTATCCCCTGCATCCCGGTACTTTGGCGTGGTGTTCCACGCTGGTAACCCCGCGGATGATGCAATGGATTGTTGAGGCGGCACATATGCCGAAGGGGTTGTCAAGGTGAACTCTGATCCTGAGTAAATCACCTGGGTAGGAGTAGGGGGCATCATCAATGGAGTCGAAAAGGAGGATACAGGGACAGTTGTATATCCAAGGGATTCTGGATGCATGGACGTCACCGGCGTCACTGCTTCCTGGATGGGCGGTACAGACGGCGGCAACGCAGGGATAGAAGCCATGTCTGGTGAGGACATCCCTCGATGGTTTCTTGGGCTCCGTCGACCGGGAGAAATCGAATCAGAGGGACTTGAAGATTGTGAAGACCTCTCTGGACTTCGAATCCTGCTCTTACTCAAGCCATGTCTGTCTTCAGCGTTTGCAGGGATAGATAATGGTGTTGGGGCTTGTCGATATTTCGCTCGCACGGGCTCTTCACGAACAAACGGCTGTTTAGCCGTCTGCGTACCATACAGTTTTTTCCGACTCAGTCCATGTATTTTCTGCAACGAACTGACAAGACTTGGGGCCGGGCCTGGAGTGGTTACATTGGGCGAAGAACGGGTGGATTCAAGTGGAAATGACTGATGACGATGGACGCCTGGCCGTGAAGGGTTCGGTTGGTTCTACTCGCCAGCGTCAGACCAAAGACAGGATAGGAGCGTTTCATACCTTGTTCACTGGCGGTTCCGGAACAGAAATACTGACAGATGTTTGTCGAGGTCGTTGCCCCAGACTTGAAGATAAGTAGAACGAGTAATCGGGGCTAGCGGGGAACCACGGCGTTACACGTTCATGGTTTTGAAGCTGCAACTGTCTAATAGTGAGCAAGAGGCATTAGCCAGACCATGTCGCCCTACATTAGCCAAGAAGAGCTCCTCCAAGGAACGCATATTTTGCGCAGAGCGAAGGATCATATGGCAGTGGATCTTGTTCTGTGGAGGAACTTAATGCTGACAGTCGAGCTTGGGGTTTACGTGCATGTTACCTGAGCCATTCTTTCGGATAGTAGCTGCCATTCTGACTTGCCCGCTTGGGTAGAAAGTGTGGAGGCAACGCCACATAAGCCCTCCAGTGGAGGAGACGCTGCAACGATGATAAGGTGGAGACTAAGTGGGGTATCTTGGAATCGCAGCGCCGCCTCGAGTATCAACTGTACACAGCGTCAATGTCCTGGTGGCCAGTGGGCCTGGGTCAAGTACTTGCCTCTATCGAGCGGTTGATGATACGAGAGGAGACCCTATTTCCAGGCTGGAGGCTAAATTTGAGGTCCGGGAGCTGATTGTATTGTCTGGGCGGCGCGGCTGGTGATGCAGAATCGTTTCCAACCGGAGTAGTCGTCAGCCATAGAATGGGTATCTGGACGAATGCCAATCAAGCCAGTGCATAAAGAGACTAAACAGAGGACACACAGGCACGACTGGGTTGGCCACCCTCATGGTGCCGAGGAGCGTGGGTAAATAATGACCTCGTAGGTCGCTCCAAGCAGCGACCATTTCTTGGGAGTTTTCGATTAAAACCAAGGTAATTACCGCTTTGGCGGCAGGGTCAGACTTGAATATAGGCGGAGTGCCACCAGATTGAGACATGATCAGAACTATCGCGGATTCGCAAGCGACGGCTGAAGACTGGTGCAGCGAATGCGTGCAAGACTCAGTCGGGGGCTGCAATCTATTCAGGGAGTGAGCGGAAATGAAGTATCGAGATGGGGGGGAGAAGTGAGAAGCGGGCTTGTTGTGCACGTTTATGGGACGCAAAGCTGGCGGACTTTCTATTTGGGCGACTGTAACAAGAGACGAATGATATCTCCGGTCAGTAGCAAGATGCAAGTCCGACTTCTACTGGTTCGCCTTGGTGGCTGATGCCCTTCGAGCCAGCTGCACGGTGCCCGGGTGGTCGTTGGCTGTGGGTCCCAAAGACGTCAGGATTGACTGCACTAGAGGGGTCCCATGCTTGTGGGGATGATGCTGGGTAGAATGACCAGCCTCGATACAGACGACCGGATCAACTTACAGGATGAACAAGCACAGGTCGGTTTGGGGGCAGCCTTGGGCCAAAGCCCGGGGACAAGCACCGATCGATCTTTGCTGGGCTGCTCACGTGGCAAGCGGAGATGCACATAGCCGAGTCCGTTTTCTTCTACCATCACTCTGATCAGCTCTTCAACCAGCTTCACTTTGCTTACCTCTCCGGCTTTCCCTATTTCGAGTCTGGATTGGTGGCTCGGTTGACATGTCAGACAGTGCCAATATTGTGCTCCAGTTCGACCATGGTCCACTGTGGCAATCCCCCATCCCTTCTATGCTACTTGGGTCGCGGGAGTGTCTGAGCCATAATCACGACTGGGCTATCGTTAATCCGAGTAGATCTGTTTGTGAGTTAGCAAGTGCCCTCGCGAATAGCACTACTGTCGCGGATGACAGAAGGCGATAGACTTACTCTGCTTTTATACTCCACTTTTGTCCTCATTCAAAGGCGCGCGTTTTCTTAGGATCTCAAAAGCATAGCGATCGTTTTCATGTCGGTGCGGCACCGCCCTTTTGGTTGTCCTGCCATTTGGCGTGTTTGCGCCCTGGAGTATGAAGAACCCTTTCTAACATCGCTTCTTGTGGGAAAGGCTTCCTTGCACGGTGGTGTGGTACTACATATTCTAGGTTTCAGGAAGACTTCCGCTTCCTAACAAATTACTCCCCTGGTTAACATCATGTCATCCATTCATCTCATGACCTGCCGTGGTTGCAGCAATCGTTTTGTTTTCATGACTCCAGTGTCAGGTCAGGCATAAAGCGCACAGATACGCTGACGAGCCCAAGGCATGTGCTACTTACACCCACGTTGGACTTCCCCGATGCGTCGCAATTTCCATGCCTAAACTCTGGTCAATCGAAATATCATGATGGTAGACTCGCGAAAGTCCTCAATCGCGCCTGTGTACAAAAAACCTGATCGTGGGTTGACGTTCTCCATTTGCTTCCACTATGGCCTTGATCATAACAGAACGATGGTGCTTACATTGCGGCACGCCCGCTGTACAAAGGCGCTGCACACGACAGGTCAAGCAGCGCGCTGAGTTATCCCATCTGTCAAGCTAGAAACGACCATCGTCATCAAAGTCGTTTGCAGAACCTCTGTAGGTGAGCTCGTGGTCTCCTGGTAAGGTCCAAGAGCCTTTGTTGTCTACAAAGGAGATCAGTACAGCCTGTCGAGAGTTTGGGGTGATATATGATAGCCCCCCTTAAACGCAATCTCCCGCAAAGCACGCGAAATCTGAGAACTCACAGGATTTAACAGTCCCAGGCAGAGTGTATGTCGGTTTACAAGATAGACAATGAAGGTGATCCATGATTTCCACCCACAGAACACACACACCTGCTCATACCTGCCTCTACCTCTCCGAGAAGTGGTGAAACTCACCAAGTGCAAACTCACAAACTTCTTGTACATGGTGGGAAATTAATTACACGGCCAGAGTTGAGGGTACCTATGTCATTGACCCATCGCTACACATCCTGAAGTAATATTTACTCCCATTCAACGCTGGCGAAGGAGATACAGTCAGGGAGAGGAAATTTTTATATTTGCAAACTGGCAGTCGTGGGATTGTGGATTGGACTCGGTGGTCGTGCGTGATTCGAGTGGACGAGGATGTATGTGTCTGCACTTGGATCTATCATTACAATTGCACGTTGTATCATATTCTCTATCTCTAGTCCTCCAAGCTTCATGTTATCTACTGTAGCTCTTATGACCCCATAACTTTTGCTATCCTGCCTCATTCAGGTAGTTTCATGGATATTATAGGTCCCAAGATACTTTCAACCAAACTAATCAAGTCTCAGGGCTTCCGTTAGTGCTATTGCAAATCAAATGTTCCAAAGTCGCACCAATTGATGGGCATTGCGAAGAGCATTAATCCACCCGAAGATTTCATCATCAATTTAAATCCAATGCGGAGAACCATTGCGGGTCGTTAATCATGATCACAAGCTAATAGTACACGTTACAGAAAACTCAATTCATTTGCCTCGCTTCCTCCCTACACCGTGCTTGTCCCCATATCCATAATCCAAGTGCAGACTGCCAGGTCTTATACAGTGCCAAATTCCTATCAGATGGCACCCAGAAGACCAAGCACAGTACTGAGAAGTCCGGTGACAAGACTAAGCAAGCCTCCGACCGAACCCCCAGCACCATCATTGGTAGAGGGAATAGCTTTGCTGTGGAATGAGATTAGACGGGCCGAGGACACAAAGGACGTCGATCACTCACGCGAACGGTGCAAGGAGAGCACTCGCTTGTTCCTGAGAAATAGCTCCAGTACTGTATCCTTCCAAAAGTTTGCTTAAAGCCGTGATCATCGTGCTGGTGACCTGGGGGTCATTGGCGGCACTGTTGTGCAAACATAGTTAGACAGGATGAAGATATACAACATTTGCTCACTTAATGTTGGCAAGGAGGGAGTTGGCCTGTGATTGGCTAAGGATACCCTCAGCGACGGCTTCGCTGATGAGTTGCGGGAGCTGGGAACTGTCATCGCGGGCATACACATCACTAGAAGTGGTATCGATATCACGAGATGCGCTCCCAACTGAGACCTCCCGTTTCGATAGGCCGGTGGCGCTAGAAAATATTGGAATCTAGCCCTCGAGGCAACTAGTGTTTCTACTCACTCCACGGGTGCGACATTTCGCCTCACCAGCGCATTGGAGGCCCCGAGACTACGACACCTCAATAGGGTTTCAACTATGAAAGGTAGCGCACTGACTCGAGTACAGGTGCAGCCAAAACAGGGGCTACAAAAGCAGCAATGAGAAGAGCGATCGATACACGCATCGTGAAATCAAGAACAAGAATTCCTGTAGGTGAGGAAGTGGGAGTTGATTTGGGGGGGTGAAGACCGCAATTATCTGGCAAGGAGCCGAGCTAAATAGTTCTACGGCGATACAGTAAAGGTCAAGACTGAGTTATTCTTATGTAACGAAGAAGAACCTACCGTAAAAACACGGCCTAGTGGTAATAATCTACAATACCGATCAGCTAACGAAAAGCAACACGGCATGGGAACCCTGTTGATGAGAATCAACCGCCGTCCTAGAAGAGGATATGGATCCCCGAACTTTCGCAGGAACGTGCCATGGTCATATCATATACTGAATTTAAAGGGTTATTTATTTGAAGAGAAGTAACGTGATGGCATCGTCATACCGCTAAGCCCATTCGAATCAAATCTTGCATGATGGACACGCGGCTTTGGATGTAAAACTTCATCACGGGTCTGATGATACAGCTATATCCCTCTTTCAGGGCCTGGCGTCGGGGTAGACACATATACTGTGGAATGAATGAATTCCTGGAGGGCGGGCCGACGGTTGATCGATCTGATTCATGATGTTGGATTGGGCTAAGACCACGGTTGAAGTGTCTTCAGCGAGGGAGAACATACCGTTCAAGTAATCACATATGTACTAATAAGTACGGTCTTATCTACCGAAATGATCAGAACTATTGCGGATTCGCAAGCGACGGCTGAAGACTGATGCAGCAAGTGCGTGCAAGACTCTGTCGAGTCGAGGCAGCAATCTATTCAGGGAGTA
Source organism: Scleroderma bovista (assembly GCA_037178675.1). Taxonomy (NCBI): domain Eukaryota; kingdom Fungi; phylum Basidiomycota; class Agaricomycetes; order Boletales; family Sclerodermataceae; genus Scleroderma; species Scleroderma bovista. The sequence goes on along the minus strand of JAYMGJ010000025.1, from coordinate 8,638 downwards.
AGTGAAAATGAAGTATGGGGGAGGGAGAGGAGAAGTGGGAAGCGCCAGGCTTACTGTGCACGTTTATGGGACGCCGCGAAGCTGGCGGGCTCTTTCTATTTGGGCGGTTAGTAGTAAGACTTCTACTGGTTCGACTTGGTGGCTGATGCCCTTGGAGCCAGCTGCACGGTCCTAAGGGTGGGGTGGTTGTTGACCATGTGAGTCCCAAAGACGTCAGGATTGACTGCACTAGAAAGGTCCAATGCTTGTGGGGATGATCATGCTGCGCAGAATGACCAGCCTCGGTACAGACGATCCGGATCAACTTACAGGATGAACAAGCACAGGTCGGTTTGGGGCCGGGGCCCGGGGGCAAGTAGTCTGCCTAAGCCAGACTGTCTTCGTAGAGGAAGATAGTCGTTCAAACGTTGATCGATCTTTGCTGGCCCGCTGCTCACGTGGCAAGCGGAGATGCGCATAGCCGAGTCCGTTTTCTTCAGAGGCCATCCCCCACAGAACTGGCGCACTATCACTCTGATTAGCTCTTCAAAGGATCTCTGCCCAACTTCCTGCCCGGCCGAATTTTGCGTGGTAGGCTTTCCCTATTTGAACCTGGACTGGTGCTCGGGTAGACAGTGATACTGCGCTCGAGCTCGACCATGGTCCACTCGACTGTGTCAATCTCTCGTCAGAAGAACCTTTTCTATGCTACTTGGGTTGCCAGGAGTGTCTATAGCTAAGCCATAATTACGGCTGGATCTCGAGAACGACGTATCGTTAATCTGCTTGTGAGTTAGCAAGTGCCCTCGCGAGTAGCACTACTGTCGTGGATGACAAAAAGCGATAATTTTTACTTGACGTCTGCCCGCCTTTGTCTCCGTGCGTTTTCTTTGGATGTCAGAAGCATCACGATCGTTGCCGTGTCGCTGCGTCACCACCTTTCGGCGTGTCTGCCCCTGGAATTCACTAGTCTTGGAGTGTGGAGAACCCTTTCCAATATGAGGCTCTCTTCAACACAGTGGTGTGGTTAGGTTTCAGGAAGGTCCTCCGAGACTTCCGCTTCCTAACAAATCACTCCCTGATCAACATCACATCATCCATCCATCTCGTGATCTTTCGTGGTTGCATCAATCGTTTTCATGACGCCAGTGTCGGGTCAGACATAAAGCGCACATATGCGCTGACGAGCTCAATTTACACCTCCGTCGGACTTCCCCCGGTGCGTCGCGAAACTTTCTTCTGACTTCCATGTTAATCAGTTTTTTGTAAATAGGCGCGGTTAAGGACTTCCGTGAGTCCACTATCATGATATCTCGATCGCTCGTCGTGGTTCTCCACCCACTGTAGCCTTGATCATGACAGAACGATCCTCAGAATGGGCTACGTGGGCACCTTGGTGCTGCAGCTTTCAAGTGCCTACCTTGCGGCATGTTTTCTATACAAAGGGGTTGTACACGACAGGTCAAACACCATGCTGAGTCAAATCACATCTAGTCAAACCAGTAATGACCATCGTTATCAATGTCGTTCGCGCAACCTCTGTTTGAACCTCTGTAGGTGAGTTTGTGATCTCCTGGTAAGGTCTGAGAGCATTTGCCGTTTACAAAGGAGGTCAGTGCAACCTGTTGAGAGTTTGGGGTGATATACGATAGCCCTACTTAACATTACGTTGCGCTTCTTCCCACGCGTCTCCCACAGAGCACGCGAAAGCTGGTACTGGTGACGAATCTGAGGATTCACAGGATCTAACAGGTCCAACAAACAGTGTACATCGATTTACCCAGCTCATACATTATGATCCCACTCATCGGATACGATAGACCCAGTTCGACACCGGAGGTGACCCACTAGTAGCCTATGACTTCTACAGAACTCACACCTGCTCACACCTGCCTCTACCTCTCGGGAAATTACATGGTCATCGAGGGTGCTGATTCCGGTTAATCATTGTCACTTAAATTGCATGTCACACAGAAAACTCAATCCTATTTGCCTGGCTACTTCCCTGCGCTGTGTGGTTTCCATGATCACAATTATTAACATGTTCCTATGTCCACAATCGAAGTGCACAGCCTACCAAGTAATACCTCATATCTTATACGGTACTAAATTACTGGCTACAAGCCACCACCACCACCCACAAGACCAAGCACAGTGCTGAGAAGTCCGGTAACTAAGCCTCCCAAGTCTCCCAAGCCTCCCGCACCACTCGAACCACTCGAACTCCCTGCAGCATTGCTAGAGAGACCAGAAGAGCTATAGAATGGGATTAGATGGGCCGAGGACACAAAAGACGTCGATCACTCACGTGAATGGTGCAAGAAGAGAACTCGCTTGGCCTTGGGAAATAGCTCCAGAACTGTATGCTTTCATAAGTTGGCTCATAGCTGTGGTCATCATGCTGGTCATGGGGTCACTGGCGCCACTGTTGTGCAAAGATGGTTAGATAGAATGAGGACATACAAACATTTCCTCACCCGAAGTTGCCAAGGAGGGAGCTGGCCTGTGATGGGTTAAGAAGACCCAGAGCGGAGGCCTGGCTGGTGAGTTGCGAGAGCTGGGAGGTGTCACCGCGGGCATATACGTTGCCAAGCGAAATCTCCCGTTTCAATAGGTCGACGCCACTAGAAAATATTAAAATGTAGCCCTCGAGGCAACTGCTTCTACTCACTCCACGGCATCCCGGTTCACCACCGCATTGGACGCCCCAAGACTACGACACCTCAATAGGATTTCAACTATGAAAGGTATCGCACTTACTCGAGTGCAGGTACAGCCAAAACAGGGGCTACAGAGGCAGCGATGAGAAGAGCGATAGATACACGCATTTTGAAATCAAGAACACCGGAATTCCTGTAGGTGAGGGAGTGGGAGTTGATTTGGGAGGGTGAAGACCTCAATTATCTGGCAGGGGGCCGAGCTAAATAGTTCTGGGGCGATACAGAAAAGGTCAAGACTTAGTTATTCTTAACGAAGAAGAACCTACCGTAAGGATACGGTCTAGTAGTAATAATCTATGTATGCCGATCAGCGAACAAAACGCGACACGGCATGGGAACCCTGTTGAGAAAAATCGATTGCCTTCCTCGAAGAGGATATAGATCCCCAAACCTTCGCAGGAACATGCCACAGTCATATCATATTCTGAATTTAGAGGGTTGTTTATTTGAAGAGAAGTAGCATGATACCATTGTCAAACCGCTTGAGCTCCACTATTCGAATGAAATCTTTCATGATGGAGACGCTTTGGATACAAAAGTTCAAATCACGGGAGCGATGGACAGTTATCAGACGACAGCTATATTCCTCTTTCAGGGTCTGGCGTTGGGAATATACCAGTAGATACATACATTGTGAAATGAAAGAATTCCTGAAGGCAAGGCGACGGTTGATTCATGATGTTGGATGGAGTTAAAGTCTTAAAGACCACCAGAACTTCTTTCCCAGGGAGCCGAACTGAAGCGATGTTACGGATAAGGCTAGTGAAACAAACTGGCTCAATTGTTGAAATGACTTCAGCGAGGAAGAACATACCGTAAGTAAGTGGTTCGTTCTTATTTATGGGCGAACGAACCCCAAGTTTGAAAATTTTGTGAGGAATGTTAACAGAAAACTACGTGGTATTAGTACTATGGATTCCACCCAGTGTATTTAGAAAAATTAATCCGAGAAGCATGGTATCCATCGCCATTATTCCTACGAGCTTGCCTTGGAAACAGTGTGAATGAATAAGTTCATAGCGCTTGATAAGATCTGGTAATAGTGTTCACAGGTGATGCATTTAGATCTGGATCGGTATTCGGTCAAAGTTTGGGGGGATAGTAGTATGTCATCACCGTGGTCTTCGATCTTTCGCATGACATCACCGGGAGAAAAGTGATTATCAAGTCAGTTACGTCCACCCTGCACCAGTACTTTAACGAACTGAGTGACTGAACACTTTAGAACCTTCGTTCCGTCCAGTACTGACAATTGGGGCCATCCTAGATTTTACGAGTCTGGCCACAAAAATGGTTAATCTTGGAATGACTGGCCAAGTAACCATTTATGGAGGTGGATAAAAATCAAGTACATACATAGTCTCATGCGCAAACGTCCGTATTGATGCGAAGTAACTCGTTTTAGCGATTGCTGGCACACATAATCAAACAACACTATTGTTCCAAAAAAAGATCCCCCAAACGTCCTTTCGCACCACGATCTTGCTCTAAAGTACGTCTAGCTTGAGAACCCATAACAACCCCATATTCTGGGAAACCTGCTACCTGCGCTGCGACAAGGATGAACATGACGACCATATACCATGCTGGTATGTCAGAAACGACGATAACAAAATGCGCGGATGGTGCTACCTACTAGTGGCAACGAGACAGAAACGGTTGACTATGTACAACGGGTGCTCGAAGAGTGAGGCGATTACCATGACGCACGGTCCCTGCATTACCACATTGTATTGATGAGCATGACACCTACAAGGATGAGGATGAGGATGCTGACAGGTATAACAAAAGAACTACGGCCACGATGGTGTGGTGGTGTGCCGTGCTTACGAGCATCATTACGGGGTTAAAGGTGGCCCACCCTCCACCAGGCGGATAGCTTGGTTATCGGATGTGGACAAAACTCCAGTTCAAAGGGTGATCGTGAAGCATCAATACAAATGACTTTGATCCATTTGATCATCAAGGACATGATACTTCACTTGCAGGCTCTTGCCTGCAAAGCTCATGGGATAGAAGGTAGTAATGTGACTCAGACATGCCACAAGTACTATCGTTTGAAGGCCCCCTGTGGCCTGACACTCAGTCCCCGGACACATAAATGCCCCACTGGCCAGGGATGCAAGGTCCCCCGTTGGTCCGCTTCGTTCCCGCCGCGCGTTTTAGACGTGCCGTCCTGACTTTGGGGGGGGGGAGAGGTGTATTGGATCTGCATTGGTCTGTACTGACACGATCTCGGCTGCCTCTGTAGAGGCGAGCAGGAAGTACTAGCTTTAAGATAAATAAGTGTCTGATATAAGTGCACACTGCACTCGTACTCCAACTGACACCCGCCGAGGCTCTGTGATAGCGACATAGAAGAGAAACGTGGCCTCAGTACCAGTAGGGGTCGTGGTGACGGTGCATTCTTCTCCTTCCTGTTCTCCGATAAGGGCTGCAGCACCTGCAGCAAAGGATGTCCAATATAAGGTCAAAGATTGTGACAATTACCTAAGAAACATTGTGAGTTTAGGGATGAGATGCTACTACCACAGTGGTTTCGACGTACCATCGTGAAAGCTCCCACTATGGCCATGAGTAAGTTTGCAATCGCTGCAATGATGGCGTTGATGCCATTTCCAATGGCCGAACACACACTACCCTGCATGAATTGATATTCTAAGAACTGCGGTCTCGTGGGCAGGGGTCGACACATACCATCGTGATAAACCTGACCTTGTCGCCTTTTGCTGCTGGACGCCAGTAGAAGTGTGTTTGGGAAGGTGGGGACTCGTGGTGTGCGAGCGGCTTTATAAACACAGCCTAGGTTGCTGACATATATGGTACCACTGCATCTGCAATGAACTTCGAATGCCTCATGGTCAGCAGATAACAGTTGCCACAAAAGGGAAAAACGCCCCTTTGCATCGCAATATGAATGTGTACCCTAGTGAACTAGGGTATGGGTACATGGCATAGCGATACCTGACTCTTCGCGCAGCGATCCGTTCAAATCAGGTGAACCTCACTCGGATCATGATAATACTACAAGGCACTTTGACCACTGCAGACAACGTCGATTCCGCCCTGCCCAAGGACGCCCTGAAACATGATCTGCAACACTTTGTATCAGGTCAAGGTCTAGTGGCTTGCCTCTTTAGCTCACGTCATTTGACTTGTTGTTTAGCATCGAGTGAATAGAATTATTAGAATTCCAGACGTAATGTACAAAGACAGCATAAGTCCTCTTTGAGTTGTCAGTTGGCGCCACCTTTCTTGGACGCTACCCAACTGTTCTACCCTGTGAGGAATATAGACATCCGGTACAAATGCGCACTGCACTTGTATTACCGCTTATACCGGGGGGGTGCGTGATGGCGACGTGGGAAAGAAACTTGGCCCCCGGACCTGTAGGGGTGGTCGTGGTGTGTTCTTTTCCTGCTTGTTCTCCGATCAGGGCTGCCACACCTGAAGCAAAGAGCACCCGTTATAGCTTCAAAGATCGTCGTAAGTACCTACAAGAAAAATTGTAAGTTTATGGATGAGATGCCATTTGTAATTTCAACGTGCCGTCGTGATGGCTTGCACTATGGTCATGAGTAAGTGTGCAAGCGCTGCGATGATGGAGTTGACACTAGTTCCAATCACTGAACACACACTGCCCTGGATGAATTGATATTATAAGACCTGCGGTCGCATGGACAGGGGTCAAGGCTTACCATCGTGCCTGATCGCTGCTGGATGTCGGTAGCTTAGAGTGTGTTTAGGAAAGTGAGGAACTCGTGGTGTACCAGCAACCTCTTATAATCACAGCTCAGGTTGCTACATATGTGGTACCACTGGGGTTCCGAATGCCCCCAATAAATAGGAATCTCAACAGCAGGTAAAAAGCCCCTTACGGTTCCAGTACCTTGCGTCCAAGGAGCCTTACGGTAAGGGTACATGGCCAAGCGATGCCTGTCAACGCAGAGCGCAGTGATCTTTCCATAAAGTGGCATCACCAGGCGCTCGCCCGGATCTCATACGAGGCACTTCGACCAATGCATCTCAGTTCACTAACTACGTAAATGGGCTGGAAGAAGGTCAGACTTCACTCAAGACTTGTGTAGAGTACCTCCATGCAAGAATTGGGGTTCGAAAGGCCACTATTGGGTGAGTGTTTGCAAGACTTGCAGCTCCTTGGAGTGGCACTGACAGACCACAGCTAGGCAAGTATTCAAGTTGCGCTCGCGCCCGCTCGAAGTAGTACCTGCTGTGCTTCCCTTTACTCAATGAAGGTGGCCTGCATCGTCCTATCCCGGCGCCACACCGTTCCCGATGCTCGACGTTCTGTTGGAAACTTGGTTATGGAAAACGAACGATGGGTTAACCATGCTCGGATCGAGTAGAACGCCGAATTAACGTGTCCTGCCATACCATGGAAAAGGTTCAGGTTCATACTCAGTATGGTAGCAAAGTTTCAGTCGCAACTTTCCCATCGTGATGAAGACAACTCGAGGTCAAACTGCTTCCCGAAAGGAATGTTCGAATGCGCCAAACTGCCAGGATTCAGCAATGAAGCTGAAGAGTGGCGACCAGCCAGTGGTACAGAGGCACACGGATAATAGTATGCCCCACGAAAGATATAGGGACGCAGTGTATGCTGAAACAGTAGAACTTACTTGTGTGTACACACTTACCGTATCGAACGGGGTACCGTGGAACTTGACTGTGGTGATAGTTTCCAGCCAGAAAATTTTCGTTTGTATTCCGACTGAGGGGCGTCGATTACGTCAGTCACGGTCAACGCCTTTCAAGTTAGTTTCCACACTGGTTGAACAACTGCGTGGGTTCACGCAACACGATGGTACCATCTCTGAGAAGCGCCGCTCTCATGGACTTCATCCTGCGTGACTGGTTGACTCCAACGCAAAGCACTTCACTCTGTACAACGCTGTGTTGTCTGATGGCTCCAGGGCCTTGCCGCTGAACTAGGCAAGGTCCATCTGGCACTTCGCCCAGTACTACTAACCACACACATCCAAATTTGTTCCTTCGGTGATTTGTTTGAACCGTATGTATCTCACGCAAATATTATCGTTCCTTTCTGATGGGCCTGAGTTGTTACTGACTCATCCTGATGCTGCCATGAGTCATCCTCTCATCACAGGATTTCTTCTCTTAAAAGTCGCTATCAAGACAATCTACATACCTAGAGGCTGAGATTTTACCATGACTACGCCAGCAGGATCAGAAGTGTCGGACGGACCGTACGACGTCAACTTTTGTTTCCCAGTGCGAGAACTTGAAAACAGCAAGATCAAGCTAACACCATTCATCGTGAGTTCCCAATACTCATCTAAAAAGGGAAACTGAAGTTGCGGTTGCGGTTAACAGCCACTCACACACGCAGATCTACTTTTCCAAGGCTGCGCAGATCATCCAGAGCTTTTCCAGTGCCTTCCCTTCGGTCCCTATGACTCCGCATCTGACTTGACGAAAGATTTAATTGAAGGCCGTATTGGTTCAAATCCGTCCATGATCCTGTACGCCATCATCGACAAGACACACAGCCCTCATCCAACTCCAGCCTCCCCATCCCACGCACCGTCGCAAGTCGGTTTTGCAGGGGTAATTGGTTACCTTAATACCTGCCCCATTCATCTTAAGACCGAGATCGGTTTCATTATTGTGCTTCCGCCTTTCCAACGCACGCATGTGACCACCAATGCAGTCGGACTTTTGCTGCAATACGCTCTCAATCTTCCTTCGACCTCTGACTCTGTTTCGTTCCCTGGCTTGGGACTGAGGCGGGTACAGTGGCAGGCAAATGAGCTGAATGCGAAATCTATCCGCGTCGCGGAAAGGATGGGGTTCAAAATGGAAGGAATACTTCGCTGGGATAGGGTTCTTCCGGGCGGGAAAGGCAAACCCACCAATGGGATCGAACCACGAGCAAACGACCTCAAACCTGGGATGGG